>JADGMU010001224.1:0-133254 GCA_016920895.1 Vaccinium myrtillus | reverse complement strand
CTAAATCAAGACGAGACACGACAAGACGGCCAGTTTCTCTTCTAGAACACCCTTGCCTTTCTCCAACACTCCTGATTTCCCCCTATTTCCCCCTAGACACCATGGTTCATTAAAATGGCCTTTAGGACCCGATTGGATGGGGTTAAAGGAAGGGGGATAACTTTTAGAGGGGGTATAAGGCCTGATGTGACACATTTAGCATGGTTTGGCTCTACAAAAATGCAGGGGGATAAATTTTCACCCCTCCAAAAGTTATCCCCGGCAGGGGGACAGAGGGGCATAATGTTTGGGCACCCCTCCCCCTGCCCAAAAGTTATCCCTGGGTATAAGGAAAAAAATAACACTCCCTCTCCCTTATTTCGATACGAAAAACCTTATCCCCCCATTTTATTCTCCATCCAAACCAAGTACTATTTTATCTCCCCTTTTTTAATACCTCATCCAAACCAACTACTTTTTTATTCCCTCTCCATAAACATCACATCAATGTGGGCCAACCCTCCAAAAATAATACCCCTTCTTATCTTATAACCCCTCTATAGCTTATCCCCCTGGAATTTTTTTTTGAAACGGCAACAAAATTTTATTAAGCTCGACAACGGGTACATCGAGAGAGAACCAGCAAAAAGAGATGAAACTTCAACGGAAAGTTGAATCAACAACAGAAATTAGTAAAAAGAGCAAAAAACAAAACAACCAAAAACACTAGCATCACTTGGATGAGCTAGCATCTTCAACTTCCTAGCATCTTCAGCCTCACGGAAGTCACAGCTTTTCTCAAACAAAACCATCAGTAACATACATTGGAAGCACAAGATCGCATCAGATTTTTATTTTCCGGATCCCATCAAGACAACGTTTGAAATCATCAACTGAGTAATCATCCACTTTAAACCTGGCCTTAATCCAAAATGCCATTCTCGTTTTTGACAAATCAACAGTATCATCCGGATTGAAAGCCTTGTTTCTAAATACAAGGTCATTCCTCCCACCCGAGATCGACCAAATAGTAGCATAGAAGCAGGTGAGCCAACAGAATTTCTCCAGATTATTAAATCTAATAGAGGACCATATGTTCAAAAAAGTATAGAGATTGCTAGGACATACCCATGAGAAACCCCACCGTTGGACCATCTCTGACCAAACAGACCAAGATTTTTCACAGTAGAGTAACAAATGGTTGGGAGATTCAGAATAGTCATTGCATAAAGGGCATAAATTTTGATCATCAGAAATAATACCTCTCCTTGCTAAGACTGACCTGGAAGCAATGGATTCCTGGATGGCTAGCCACACAAAGCATTCCACTTTAGGAGGTGCTAAATTTTTCCAAACAGATGACAAACCCAGATCTTCAATGAATTTGAACATTTCCCACTTCTCATAAGCTGACTTTGCAGTAAACCTGGTCTCATAGTTCCAAGCCCAAATCAGTCTATCTTGTTCCGATCTTTGAATCTGCACACCACTGAGTAACTCTTTTAGATTTGCCAACTGAATTTCTTCCCAAGAGTAAAGAGGTCTTCTAAATCTTAGATTCCAAATCCCAGAGTTCTGAGCATCCACAATTTCTGAGATATATGCCTCTTGTTGTTCTGAAATTGTAAACAACCTTTGATAGGCTTGTTCAAGAGTCTCCTCTCCCACCCATAGATGCTGCCAAAATTTCACATTTTCGCCAGAATGAACTTTGATCTTCAACCCAGATAGAATGCATTCTCCCATTAGAGAATCTTCATTAGCAATTGAGCATAAGTCCTTCCAGACTAATGATGATTTTCCCCTGCTAGGCACTTGTGGATACCAGCTTCTTTCGTTGAGATTGTATTTCCTAGTAACCACTTTGTTCCACAAGGCATTCTTTTCACTGTAGAATCTCCACCACCATTTGGCCAACAGTGCTAAGTTGTGTTCAAGTAATCTCTTCACTCCCAGCCCTCCATATTTCTTATTTTTGGTAACCTTCTCCCACTTCACAAGATGTAATTTCCTTTTATTCTCAGACTCGCCCCATAAGAACTGTCTTTGGATCTTTTCTATGGTTTTTGCCACAGCCACTGGCATCTTAAACAAGGACATGTAGTAGATAGGTAGATTGCTAAGAGTAGACTTAATCAAGGTCAATCTCCCACCTAAAGAAATATATCTGCTCTTCCAAGGTTTCAACTTCTTTTTAACTCTGTCTATCACAGGCTGCCAAGTGCTGATTCTTCTAGGATTAGCTCCTAAGGGAAGACCTAAATATTTCAGTGGTAGGTTCCCATTAGAGCAGCCAACAATCTGAGCCAACTCCCTCACAGTTTCATCACGTACTTTAACACCACACAACAAACTCTTAGAATAATTAACTTTCAACCCAGACATCAGTTGAAAGTACCTTAGGATCCTCTGAATGTTTAAAATCTCCTCCATATCTGGATTACAGAAGAATATGGTGTCGTCTGCAAATTGAAGATGGGAAACCAAGATGCCATTTCTTCCCACCTTAACACCCTTTATCAAACCTTCTTCCACAGCCCTTTCCATGAGGATGTTTAAAGCTTCTACAACTAGATTGAACAAGAAAGGGGACAATGGATCTCCTTGTCTCAGGCCCTTTTGAGGAAAGAACTCTTCAGTTGATGAACCATTAATAAGAATGGCCATTGAGACTGAGGATATACATTCCTTAATCCACCTAAACCATCTGATTCCACAACCAAATTTGCCTAAGAGATCCAGTAGAAAGCCCCAATTAACACAATCATAGGCCTTTTCAAAATCTATCTTCAAAATTAAGCCTCCTATGTTCTTCAATTTCCAAAAGTCTATAACCTCATTGGCTATTAAGACTCCATCCAAAATCTGTTTGCCTTCAATAAAGGCAGCCTGTGATTCCCAATAATGTAGGGCATTGGAACTTTAAACCTATTAGCAAGCACATTGGCTAAAACTTTGTACACAGAACCAACCATACTAATAGGTCTAAAGTCATTAAAGTAAACAGGCCCTTCAACTTTTGGGATGAGAGTAATAAAAGTGGAATTGATACCTCTAGCCAATTTTGCATTCCTGTGGAAATCAGAAAAGAATGCTCCGATCTCTTGTTGCATGAATGGCCAAGCCTTCTTAATAAAGTTGAAATTGAAGCCATCCGGACCTGGAGCTTTAAGGCTATGACAGTCTTTAACAGCTCCACAAATCTCCTCCATAGTGAAAGCTTTCTCCAACATCTCTGAGATTTCTGGGGGTAATCTTCTAATGAACACACCGTTCATTTTAGTTCTGCATACTTTTTATTTTCTGAACCTTTCCTTGAAATGTTAGACAGCTGCATGCTTGATTTGATTAGGATCCTCCAGTAGACTCCCTTCAACTCTTATAGCTCCAATCATGTTTCTCCTGAATCTGTTGTTTGCAATTATTTGAAAGAACCTTGTGTTTTTGTCCCCCAATTTGAGCCAATTAATTCTAGATTTCTGTCTCCAAATGCTTTCCACCAGTTTTGATAATTTCCAAAAATCTTCTCTCAATTTGTTTTTCTCAGTCTTCTCTTCAATGTTTAACTGTCTTGATTCACTAAGCAAATCCATTTGATGAAGCTTTTCCTCTACCTTTTGAAGTTTTACACTGGGGTTGCCAAAATTCTGCTTACTCCATACTTTGAGGCTTTCTTTGACTTCTTTGAGTTTTTTCACAACTTGGGGCCCCTAGTAACTGCCTTCTCCCATGCTTCCTTGGCAACTTCCATGCACCTGGGATCACTAAGCCAGGCATCCACGAATCTAAAGGGTTTTGGACCCCAGTCTTTGATGCCTTCAGAAATCATAATGGGACAATGATCAGAGATGGGCCCTTGGAGGCCCCATTGAACCAACTTGAATTTTTCTATCCATGGAACTACAACAAGAAATCTGTCAATCCTGCTATGAATTGCATCATCTTGGAAGTTAGTCCAAGTAAATTGTCTGCCCATCATAGGAAGATCAATGAATTCAGACCTAACGATAAATTCTTTGAAAGCTCTCATGTTGCTGGTCATTCTACTACACCCCACCCTTTCATGAATGGCTTTTATTTCATTGAAGTCCCCTCCAATGCACCATGGAACTTGATGGGTATTAATTAGCTGAGTGATTTCCCCCCATAAAATACTTCTTTGAGTTGCATCATTAGGAGCATACAGATTCATGATGGCACAATGAAAGTCTCCTAAGTCTCCAATCATAAGAATGTAGTGTCTGTGCAGAATAAAGGAGGAAGGAATAAAAGAATCCTTATCCCACATAGTTAATAGACCTCCAGAAGCTCCTTCTGATCCAGAATCTCTCCATTAAATTCACACTTTCAAGTTTTGTCTCCTGCACCAGCATAATTGATGGAGATCTGAATTTGATCAACTTTAATAGAAACCTTCTTTTCAAACTATTACCTAGACCCCTAATGTTCCAAGATATAATTTTCATCTTTGGAGCTTTGACAATGGAACACTAGGATCTCCAGTAGTTCAGCAGGCTGATGAAGACTTTAACAGAGATTTAAAATCTCTGGTTTCAGTCTGGATCATTCTTTGAAGTAACTCTATATCATCTTCGGCCACGTCAATGCCCAGTCTTTTACCTGCTAGAGTAGTAAGTTGAAATTCATCAAGTTCTTCGTTTAGGGAATTGGCCACCTCTTCAAAATCCTCAATGCGATTTCTCACAAATTCTCGAATTAGTTTTCTTTGCTGGCTAGGTCTTAATTCGACTTGCAGATTAATGCCTTCAATTTGTGATGCTCTGACATTGGGTTGAGAATTCATGAAGCCTTGCTCATTAATACACAAAGGTTCGGGAACTGAAGAGTCTTTGTTGTCATTATGATCCCCATTGAGACCTGTAGCCATTAAACCTGTAGAGCTTTCCACTAGTGACTCCAGACCATGACTTAAATGTGAATTAACAATATCCTCCTTATTAACCTCATTGTCTTCCAATTCTATTAATTGAGCCACCTTTGGAATCTGGGATTGTTGGTCTGCTGGCTGATAATACTCTTCCCCATGTTCGATAAACTGAAGTGCCTCCTTGTTTGGTTCCAACAAGATTTCTCCATCCTGGAAATTTCCTGATCGGTCAGCTTTACTGTCATCCATTACATGCTGAACTAACAGCCACCTGTCATTTGTTTTGCTTATCTCAGCATCCATGTCAGCTTCATCTTCTTCCTCCTGAAATGGTGGAAGAGGTTTCTGAACCAAGCTAGATTTGATAGATCTGAAGGATTCATCTTCTTCAATTCGGACAATATAACATTTCCCCAAAATCATCAGCTTAATAGTGCCCGAAATTTTGTGTACCTGCTCGGTATCTATCAGGATTCTTCCTCTTACAAACGAAACTCCTTTTAAGGTATCCTCATCAGTTTGAAGAAAATTTCCAAAACTGTCACCAATCAATTTGAAAGTTTGATTAGACCAACCATTGATAGGCATACCGTAACAGGAAATCCAAACAAGACGTTCATCTATGGCAGCCTCCCCATTCCATTGCTTAATGTTAGCACCATCCAATCGGGTTCTAAGTGAGAAGGTCCACTCCAGATTGAGGAACTTGGGAAAAAATAGCGTGGGGTCAATTTTGTCAATTCCTGTGTTCGGATTGCAACTTCAACCAAATTTTTTTTCCCCGTACGGACCCAGGCCCCACCCATCTCTTCCTCTCTCTCCCTCTTAGCTTTTGACCAATAGAAATGGGGCCCACTGGCCCCCCACTCCAAAAGCCAATGTCCAATCCATTGTCCTCCCTCTCTCTCAAACACAATTAGGTGGGACCCCAGTCATGGTAGAACTGGTAATGCACGCAGTCCAAATTTTGACTGTAATATTTTTAAACTGCCCACGGTCCCACTTACTGGTGGTACGGAAAAATGAAAGTTTGGTTGTAGTTGCAATCCGAACAAAGCGTACACATCACTTCAACGTAGATGTGAGCAAGACTATAATTAGGTGGACATTCTTATCCAGGGACAGTCCTATCCAGCGCGTGAAATCCACTGTGGGTCACCCATTGGTGGTTTGCACTTTGCAGATTTTGCCTTCAAACAAAAAATGATGAGTCCCCTAGGACTGTACATTAAAGTTGGTATAAAGTCATTAAAAGTTGGTAGAAAGTTAGCAGTTGGCTTTTGTACTCGTAGTAATGAATTTTCCTTGTCTTGGCCGTTGGGAATAATAAATGCGGTAATTCCAGGGGCACAGACGAACATGCACCGATTATGTACCGATCAGCTTCGGGGACCCACTTTTGGGTCCCACACGGAAGATTCGAGCCGTTCATTCATCTTAGAATCAAATTTCGAGGGGCCCACGCGGAGATCAAGTCGATCGGACGTCCCTAAGTGCTCGATCCAAAATCATCCCATTTCGTTCAAAAATTATCAACTGCATTCAATAAGCAAGAACACCTCCTACTGTTAACAACAACAGGAACTGGTGTAGCTCTAACAACAGACATCCCATCCCTCCCCGAGGGCTGGTCTCTCGAGCTACACACTCTGAGTCGTTCCCTCACTCCCTTTAAGACGATGTCACCTCACGCTTTTGGGCTCACGGTGACCTCGCTGGTATGGTCGTTCCCTCACTCAGAAAAATAAGCCGTAGATTAGAGATTCCTAATAAGTATTAGTTATAATTTTTGAACGAAATGGGATGATTTTGGATCGAGCACTTAGGGACGTCCGATCGACTTGATCTCCTCGTGGGCCCCTCGGAATTTGATTCTAAGATGAATGAACGGCTCGGATCTTCCGTGTGGGACCCGAAAGTGGGTCCCCGAGACCCATCTGTGCACCATCTGTGCATGCACATCTGTGCAGGTAGAAGGACTCTAATAAATGGAATGGTCTATTCCTCCTCCCAAACCCATTGGATCTTGCTTCACGCACAGACGTGTATGCACATAGCATGCTTGAAGACTCATTTTTGGATCTCACACGAGTAATCCGAACGGTGCGACTTTGGTTCGACTACTTCTAACCGTCCGATTAAGCTGAATTTTTGTTGGGTGTCCACCGATAAAATGTTCTAAGAATAATGAACGGTTCGGATCACTCGTGTGAGACCCAAAAGTTGGTCCCCGAACATCCTCTGTGCATTTTCTGTATCTATGGGTCGGTAGCCGTCCGGAATAAATGGAAGTGGATGGAGAGTAATTAATTAATTTGGTAAGGTAATTAATATAGTTATGTAGTTTGATCATCAAATTGATCAAATTTTTCTGAATTGGATTAAATTGATCAAACGGAGTAATTCATTTTTGTGCAGGGACGGATCTAGGAATTCTCCACAGCGGGGGCATCAATGCTAAAGTCAAGAGCAAGTAAGCTAAATGATACTCCAAAATTTAGGAAGCTGATTTTGGGACTCCCTTTTTCAAAGGGCCGACGTCTATCTTCGTCGTCTTCCAATATCTTGGGGAATCATAATCGATTCCTTCATCATCATCTCTCATCCGAGACTCGAATGGTATCGGTTGTGTCACCATCGGGTCGTGTAGACACCCCAATTTTGAACCCGAAATACACTCGAGCATCCCCGATGATGAAGCGGACCAATCATGATTACCTGGAATTTGAGAGTTTGACTTGAACTTGATCAAAATTAACCAAGCAGCAACCAAAACAGCTCAAACCAACCCAAACAGTGTTGAACCAAGCCAAGCCAGCAATTTGCCATCAAGCACCTTGAGCGCTCAAGCCCCTAGCTTTGAGCGCTCAACCCAGGGAAAGCTCCTTGAGCGCTCAAGCCCATGGCTTTGAGCGCTCAACTCTGATCCAGTCAGCAACCTGCAGAATATCTAATCATGAGATTTTCTGCATGGGAGCGTCTGGGGACGATCTCATACGATCTCTATACGTACATTGTACTCCACTAACCCAGAAATACACCAAAAATACCCTTGAAATACAAAAACCCACTCTTTCTCTCTCCTCTCTTCCCTCCCACTCACTCTATAAAATCCACCCTTCACCCCCGGTTTTGGGGGTTAACAATTCTCACACTCCAGCTCCTAAAACTCTCCAGAAATTCGATCATCTCTCTCTCTCTCTAAAACCACTCTTCCAACCATCAAAACCACTTGCAAAACCACTCATCAAATCCAGAAATTGAGCCCTTGATCATCAACCAACCTCCCACATTGTCTAATTCGTTCACGATATAGACTAAATCATCCACAATCGTTCATCCCCAAGCCCAGAATCAAGTCCAAACTTCAAACATTTCCGAAAGGTAGTCAAAATGTGACGAATCCATTGTTTTGGTTCATCGAGGAGGACCAAAGTAAGTTCAAACAAGTTTTACGTACTTGGCTTGAACTCACAGAGGTCGAAACATTGTTCAAAACCTTTTTCAAAATGCAGGTTGAAAGGGGGGTTGAGCGCTCAAGCCTTAGACCTTGAGCGCTCAAACCCGGTCTGGCTGATTTACTTTTTGCAAATTTCTGAGTTTTCTTTTGGCTTTGATCATTGTTTAAAGGTTATCTGTGTTCATGTGATTCTCAAAACAGCCTATCTTTATTTCCAAAAACATATGCATGAACATTTATTAACTACATTATGATGATCAAAGATCAATATCTTTGTAAAATCCATGTTAAATGCAAAACGATGAATCGGATCTTCTTTCTTATTCTTGTTCAAAATGTTTAAGGTCCCGAGAATCATCAATCATCATTTTTAAGTCGGAAAATCAGAGAGCCAGTTTATGGCTTGAGCGCTCAAGGTCATTAACCTGAGCGCTCAAGCTGTTCTTGGGCATTTTGTCAATCGTTTACTACTTCGATGATGGACCATGGTCTGACTTGATGGTGTGTGTTAGTGTTGTTATTTTGATGTTTGGAGTCTGGATTTCACTCTTATTCCTCCATTCAAAAGTATTTTCTTATAAATCTATGGAGATTCTTCTCTCTTCCCATTCCTTTAAGGATCGATTCGTTCGTTTTAACTGTTTTGCTTTGGAAAATGTTTGATCAAGGTCGATCTTGTAAAGAATGAGAAGAGAAGCTGTTGAAAGAGAGTAAAATCACAGAATCCTGGAACTGGACTGAGCGCTCAAGTCAAGGGCCTTGAGCGCTCAAGCTGGTTTCAAGGGTTTGAGCGCTCAAGCCTCTGTCTTTGAGCGCTCAACCCTTATTCTGGAATCCTGATTGCAAAACAGTTTGTTTGGGCCTCTATGTTTGTACTTTCTGGGATTGTTGTACAATTTCTGTAATTTCTCGTTTCTTTGTAAACGTTTGTAATAATTTTGCTTATTGTCATCATCATCATTCATGTAGATCATGTGCACAAGCATCCACTTTAAATTTATATTTTCGTGATTTCTCGTTGTTTACGTGATTCCCATCCCCGTTCCCCTATGTTGTGAACAAATCAAATTTCGAATATTCTTTAAAATCCCACGAAACATCGAGTAGAGACCGGTTCACGGACCGGGCGAGAGGGGTGCCGTAAAACCCTTCCCCTCTCGTAACCAAACCCCCGAATCCGAGAAACCTTTGGTTTCACAATGGCTAGTAAAATCTTTTTCATGGGCAACGAGTCACAGTTTTTATCGGTTTCTCGGGTTCGGACCTAAAATCCGGGTGGCGACTCAAACAATCACAATCTTTTCGAACGCGAATCGCACCGAATCTCGGTGGGTCGTCCACAAGCTGGCGACTCTGCTGGGGACTTATTGGTTAATATATATTTTATTTAATTACACTTGTGCAATTTTTATTACACTTGTGTAATTTCATTGAAATATGTGTTAATCAAAGTGGGTTTAGTTTGAAAGATGTTTTGTGGGATTTCTGAAAATATTTGAAATTCGATTTTGCATTGCACTTGCATGGTTCTTAGCCCCGCTGGCGTGTTTTGGCAATCCTGCCCGGCTTGCCGGTGACAGGGAATCCCGAAATGCCCAGCAGCCCTCGACTGTGATGAATCACATCGTCACTATCGTCTTTGACGGTAGGAGGCGGTTTTGATTTTGAGTCCGGGGTACCCTCAGCGACCAAAACCAGCCTTTTGCATATAATTAGCCATAGAACCCCACGTTTAGCGGCTTACCCGTGTGTTAAGTTTACGTGCTCCACCATGTTAACGTGCTATCTGTTACCGCTTTCCTCGCCATGCCATGCTGCATTCATACATTTGCATTGTACATAGTTGTCGCGAGCGTTCGTCCATTTTGTTTTTCAGTTTAGATTTTAGAGCCTCTGCGGCTAGTAGGAGATTGCCCCGGCCCGATGATGAGTCGTGCATCCCACATGCGCGTTGTTCTTGCGAGTTGGTCTTTAGGGTGACCGGACATGGGAAACTTTGGATTATCAAATTCCTAAACACTGATCTAGCCAGGTTTAAGGGACCTTGGCCCGAGAAGGATCAATCGCCCTTAGGCTTCTGATCTAGATCATTGTCGGAATTAGTATGAATCAGAGATTCCCAAATTCGATTATTCAAATTTAAGGACTTTATTGCTTCAAAAAGAAAACTTGAGGATTGGGGCAACCTTCCAAAACGGTAGAACACAGTCTAGGAGACTTTAAATCCACGGAGTTTGAGATACCTCCGGTGTTGACCGTGCCCGAACGGTCACCCGTGTTTCGGACTAGCCTTGGAATCGATTGTAACTGGATGGCGACACCTCATTGCTTTGTCTCGGATGGTCAAAGAAAGGATAACGATTGCGGTTTTAACATCTAGGCTATAGGTTAAAGCCGTAATTGCCGAGTAAACCGACTTACCCGTGGTGTTGTTTCAATCTGCTGTGCAAACGATTCCAAGTGAGTTCCGAAACCGGTAGATTAACTCTTAAGGCTAGAAATAGGGCTAACTCTGTGAGTTGAGTCGCGGCGAGACGATTGAGAGCATTTTGTAAATCATTCTTTTGTGCATAGTAGACACGTCGAGTACGCATCTGAGTCCGGCTTTTGCTTTTGATCAGTTCTTGAACCATTGGGCCGGCAAAGAAGAAGAAGACCTTACCTGTTTGGACTCGACCTCCCGGACAGAGATTATCTAGATCCTTATCACCAAAGGTTGAGTCAGCTATGGCGGCAGAACAAGAACAGGATCCCCCGAATGAGTTTGAACAAATGAGAAAGGAAATGCATGATGAGAGGGTCCGGAATGATACCCGAATTGCCCAACTCATGGCAATTATGGTAAACATACAGAGTCGACTTCCCCCACCTCAGCAGCGTATGCCCGAGGGTGATCAAGAAATCCCAAATGATGAACATCCGGAACAACCCCCTCCCCCTGAGAATCCCCAACTGTCCGAAATGTTAGCTAAAATACTCAAGTTAGAAGAATCGGTTGCCAAAAGTGAGAAGCGAGCCATTACCGGTTTTGACATGAGTAAGCTATGTATTTTCCTTTCAAAAACTCCCTAAGAAGTTCAAGCATGTGGACTTGAAAAGTTTGATGGGACCGGGATCCGAGGGCATGTTCGGGCATATGTAAGCTCCCTCTCGTTACAAGAGGTTGACGAGATAACCATGGCTCAGATGTTTCACGAAACCCTAAAAGGACCAGCACTTCAATGGCTCTTGTCTCTTGACATTTCGAAGAGACAAACTTGGGAAGAGATGGTGGCTGCTTTCATTAAGCAAAAGTATGAATATAATGTGCGGCTCAAGGTCACCACTCGTGAACTTGAGAGTATCAAAATGAAGGAAAAGGAATCATTCGCCGATTTTGTGAAAAGGTGGAGAGCCAAGGTGCGCAAATGACCGATCGTCCCGTGACAAAGATCGAGATCGCATTATAACCAAGAACCTACCCCGATTTGGCTCGAGTACATGGTCATGGCCCAAGCACATAACTTCGAGACCTATTTTGAGATGGGTCTTTCAATTGAAGAAGTCTGCGAGAGCGGGATGTTGAAAAAGGAGACTCCTTCCCAAAACCCAAGCGAAACTACATTGGCAACACCTCTTCCTTATATACGCCAACCCCGTTACATGTACCCGGTACTTCCTCCAACTCCGCAAATCACCAACCCCATAAAGCTGAACCCATAAATGCCATCCTATCTCAACCAACCCAACCAACTCAACCACTCCAAAACCAAAGAGGACGGCGTATTTTCACTCCTCTTCCCTTACCTCTACCTGTTGCTTTTGAGCGACTCGTGCAACAGGGAAAAATCAAACCCCTTCAGCCAACTCCACCTCCGCAAAATCCCCCACCAACATATAACCCAAACACCTTCTGCATATTCCATCAAACACCCGGCCACCCCACTGAAAGATGCCAACGCCTGCGTCATGAGATCCAAGATCTCATTGACAACAAACAAATTCGAGACCCCACTGAAAAGCCTAACATCCTTACAAATCCTCTGCCAGCTCACAAAAGAAACGGTGACATAGGCCAGATTACCCTTAGCTCCACTCAAAAAGACCCAAAATCCACTCCATTTGACCCAAGCCAATACATCATACCCGAAACAGATCCTAAGCCCATTGTGCCTATACCAGATGAGTGCGAGGCATGTTTTCTTGATGTGCATTTGAATCCTAATGTGTGGCAAGAATGGAGTAATTTGATAATGGCCATGGAAGCTCACGAGTATGAACAGCTGGTAGCTAATAACGTAGCAAATGGAGAAGTTTGGCCGCAAAACGAACAGTTAAATGGAGGACCTCCGATTAATCAGTTTTGGGATCCAATGTTGGCAGATCCGCTTGATGGATTTGCACTTCCAAATCTGTTTGAACCACCGCCAGTCATACAGCCAGTGGAAGAAGGACAAGGGCAAAATTGGCAAGAAGAAGTTGGGGCATTCAACGATGCGCAAGAAGTTGAGTGGGATCCCACACCAAATGAGTGGCAGCTCATGGACCCTAACGATCCTTTGGATGGGTCCACGCTCCCCATGTTCTTTGATGAGTCTTATTTTCCAATGCCACCACTGTGGGAGGGACGCCCCGATTTCTCCATGATGAGTGAGCAAGCCATAAATCGAATGACGGAGGGAATTGAGTTCACACCTTATGATTACATAGTCGATGAAAATCTTCCGGCGCCTCAAGTGCAAGTCCCGGGGGATTGCAATATTATGGTGTTGAACAGTGGCCTGCCCGATGTTTGGGGACAGCAAATGGAGGAGAATGTTGTAGCAAACATGTGGGCCAATCAGAATGAGGGCATAGCACCGCTGTGGGTTGGAGATAATGAAGTCTGGGCCGTTAACGAAGCCACCATGGAGAATGGGGATGTGTGGAGTGAAGCAACTGTCGAAGGGATTACCAAAGGAATGGAAGAAGCCAGTATCGCAAAAGGGAAAAGAAAAGCGGAAGGGGATCTTGTTGACTTCTACACGGACTACACTGATTTGTGGGGGGATGATATTGACTCAGTTCTTCACCTTCTTCGGAGTGGTCGATATTATCAACCACCTCAGATGTTCACCGGGAGTACATCCAACCCACCACCAAATATCACAAACCAAACACCTTTCAACCCAGCTCCACAAAACAACCCAGCTCCACCAAATAACCTAGCCGTGCCACACTACCCAAACAACCTTAGTGACCCAATTGCTAACCCAATCGATTTCCAAAATCTCTTTAACCCAATAAACAACCAATCTCAAGCTACTTCCGCGGCAAACAGTCGCGTCGCTCGTCCAAAACTTCCACCAACCAATGAAGAAAACCCCATTCAGAAACAACTCGAGAAAACCCCAGCAGCGCTTACCATTTGGGGATTGCTAATGAGCTCCAGCGAACATCGCCAGAAACTCGCTCAAGCATTGTCCTGTATGGAAGTTGCATCAGACATCACCCCTGAAGCCATGGTGGCCGCCATTATCACCAAGCCAACCATTACTCCCAAACCAACCAAGCATGTCGTAACCTTTACCGAAGCCGATTTGCCACTTGAGGGAACTGATCACAACAAACCTTTGCATGTCACCATGAAATGCATGGGGAAATGGATCCCGGTTGTGTTGATAGACAATGGGTCCGCGCTCAATGTATGCCCTCTCCGAACAGCTCTATGCTTGGGGCTTAAACCAAAGGATTTCACGCCATCTAGCCTCACTGTCCGAGCTTATGATAACACCCGCCGCAATGTGCTTGGAACTGTTGAAATGGAAATCGCTGCGGAAGGGTTCAAATCAACAGTTGAGTTTCATGTGCTTGAGATCCCAGCTTCATTCAATTTGCTGTTGGGACGACCTTGGATGCATCGACCCGATATCATGGCAGTTCCGTCCACCTTGCATCAAAAGGTTCTACTTGGCTTGGAAAATGGGACGGTTGCCCTCTATGGAGACACAGGCATTCGCCCTCATGCTGAAGATAATGCTCCTCTGTTAGAAATCATGCACGACGAAAATGATGTTCAGCTTGGGGGCTTTGCTTTTGATACATCCGGTGGTGTGTTCACGCTTCGTATAGACGACGATTTTTCCATCAGCACCACAGCTCTTGAAATGATGAGGAGGATGTCTTATCTGCCAGGCACTGGTTTAGGTCGAACTCGTCAGGGGGTGGCTCAGTTTCCAGATTTCCCTTCTCAGCGAGGCCGTTACGGGTTAGGATATGAACCTACATTGAAAGAGATGCAAAAAGGGAGAGCCAATAGAGCTAGTAGCAGTGCAAACCGTCGGATCCGCTTTGTTGGGGAAGGGTCAAATGCACCATATCACGGCCAGCCTGAGCCGTTCGTAAATGAAATAAGTGGAGAGGTGCACCCCGGGTTCGAGATCTTTGCTAATGATGCTTGGGATAGTGAAGACGAACATGAAAAGGTCGAGAAATTGGTGAAAGACCTCAAAGCAGATTGGACGGAAGCCTTGGATGGTGGGATCTTGATGTCAATGTTCGATGAGGTCAGTCTAACAGGTAAGGACAAAGAGGAGCCAGCAGTGATGATGCTCGGACAGGAGGCCTTTGAAGATCCCAGCGTGCTGATAGTGGATGCAGTCGGTGAATACAAGAATTGCACTTTCACTCCTGTTGTAAAATTTACTAATGCATTCACTAAGTTAGGATTCGAATCTGAGTCAGGGTTTGAGTTTGGCTATGAGTCGGAGTTTGTGCCTCATGGCCCTCCACGTCGTCATTTCTATTTTGAATTCGAGTCTGACGCCATGTACTGTGCCCCGGGGGGCTTCGTTAATGAAATAAATGATGATTTCGCTTACTTCGCTGTTCCCGAAATAAATTGTGTAGACCCCGACAATGATGAGACTGAGTTCGAGGGAGAAATACCCAAAGAACTTAAGTCCTTAATTGAAAGGGAAAATGAAAGGCATGCTCAGCCAATAAAAGAAGAAGTAATTTCAATCAAATTGAGAGATGAGGAGAATCCTCGCATGGTTCAAATCGGTTCCGGGCTATCTTCGGAGGAACAAAAACTACTCGTTGATTTGCTCAGAGAATTTGAAGACGTTTTCGCTTGGTCCCATGTAGATATGCCCGGAATCGATCCTGAAATCGTGCAACATCGAATTCCCTTGTATCCCGATGCAAAACCAGTAAAACAGAAACTGAGGAAAATAAGGTCGGATTGGGTTGAAAAAGTCAAAGAGGAAGTTACCAAGCAATTCAACGCCGGCTTCTTGATGGTAACTGAATATCCGCAGTGGGTAGCAAATATCGTGCCGGTGCCAAAGAAAGACGGAAAAGTCAGAGTATGTGTAGATTTCAGAGATTTGAACAAGGCCAGTCCGAAAGATGATTTCCCTTTACCTCACATTGATGTACTGGTGGATAACACGGCAGGGCATGCTCTATTGTCATTTATGGATGGGTTTTCGGGATATAATCAGATTTTGATGGCGCCAGAAGATCGAGAGAAAACAACCTTCACTACGGAATGGGGGACGTTTTGTTACAGGGTTATGCCGTTTGGATTGAAGAATGCAGGGTCGACTTATCAAAGAGCTGCCACAACCCTGTTACATGACATGATGCATAAGGAGGTCGAGGTATATGCGGATGACATGATTGTGAAGGCCAAGGAGAGAGAGGGACATCTCCCGGCGTTGCGCAAATTCTTTGAAAGAATACGGAAGTACCGGATGCGTCTCAATCCGCAAAAGTGCACGTTCGGAGTCACCGCAGGGAAAATGTTGGGGTTCATGATTACCACCAGGGGGATTGAAGTTGACCCATCAAAAATCAAGGCAATATTGGAAATGGAGCCGCCAAAGACGGAGAAAGAGGTTCGGAGTTTTCTTGGAAAGATTCAGTTCATCAGCAGATTCATCGCCAAGTTAACCTCAATTTGCGAGCCGATGTTTCATTTGCTCAAGAAAGGAGTGCCATTCAAATGGGAAGACAAGTGCCAGAAAGCCTTCGAATCAATCCGGCGGTATCTTCAAAGTCCTCCGGTACTGTCGCCCCCGACACCAGGAAAGCCTCTGATTCTGTATTTATCAGTAACACAGTCTGCAATGGGCTGCATGTTAGCACAAGAAGGTGAAGCAGGTATCGAAAAGGCGGTGTATTATTTGAGCAAGAAGATGGTCGGAGCAGAAGAAAGATACACACCTCTGGAGAAAACATGTTGGGCTCTTGTGTGGGCCTCTAAAAAGCTAAGGCATTATATGTTAGCTTATTCGGTTGTGTTAATTTCTCGAATGGATCCCCTCAAATATCTGTTTGAGAAACCGGCACTCACCGGAAAGTTAGCACGATGGTTGCTTCTGTTGGCTGAATTCGAACTCAAGTATGTGACGCGAAAATCAGTAAAAGGCAGGGCAGTAGCAGAATTCTTGGCAGATCATCCAATCGAAGGACCAGAAGACACGGAGTTCCAGTTTCCCGATGAGAGTGTTATGACAGTAACAGAGGATGTTTGGAAATTATACTTCGATGGAGCCGCAAATCAGAAAGGATTTGGGATCGGCATCTTGTTGGTCTCACCAGAAGGACCTCATATTCCTCTCTCTTTCAAGTTGAATTTCGAGGTTACCAATAACCAGGCGGAGTATGAAGCATGCATCGTAGGAATGGAGGCTGCTCTTGAAATCGGGATAAAGAAATTGGAAGTGATTGGAGACTCGAATCTGGTGGTTTCCCAAGCCAACGGTGATTGGAAAGTACGAGAAGAAAAGTTGAAGCCATACCACAAGGACCTCGACGATCTGATTCATCAGTTTGGACAAGTTACTTTTACACACATCCCTAGAATGAAGAATCATTTTGCCGATGCTCTTGCTACCTTGGCGTCTATGGTGGAATTGCCCGTGGGAGTGAGAATGAGACCAATCATGATCGAGCAAAGGAATAGGCCAGCCTATGAGTATGTGATGAACATTGGCGAAATTGATGATGGTCTGCCTTGGTATTATGATATCTGGAATCTAGTTGAAAAAGGGGAATATCCAGAGGGAGTAAACAAGAAAGATCGGATAGCATTACAAAGGCTGGCATCACAATACATCCTCTGCGGTGGAAGGTTATACAAAAGATCATACTGTGGCATGCACAAGTTGTGCATCCATGGTGATGACACGAAAAGGGTAATGGAAGAAATTCATGAAGGAATCTGCGGTCCCCACATGAGCGGGATAATGATGGCAAAGAAGATTCTGAGGCAAGGGTATTTCTGGTTAACTTTGGAAACAGATTGTGTTCAGTATGTGCGGAGGTGCCATAAGTGTCAAGTCCATGCTAACCTCATGCATGTCCCGCCATCTGAACTTCATACAATGGCAACGCCATGGCCTCTTTCAGTGTGGGGAATAGATGTGATCGGGAAAATCACGCCGCCAGCATCAAATGGTCACAAATTCATATTGGTGGCGATTGATTATTTCACAAAGTGGGTCGAATCAACTTCTTACGCTACGCTGACCGCAGTACAGGTGGCTCATTTCATTAAGCAAAACATCATTTACCGATATGGGGTTCCCAATGCCTTTGTGTCAGACAATGGTGTACATTTTAAAGGAAGGGCAGCGGAAGTACTTGAGGAATTCAATGTTCAGGTGCACAAGTCAACAGTATACAGGCCGCAAACCAACGGAGCAGTGGAAGCAGCCAATAAATCAATCAAGAATATCCTGGAGAAAACCATCGAATCATCTAGGGATTGGCATGAGAAGTTACCATTGGCATTATGGGGGTACCGCACTTCGATCCGAACTCCAACAGGGGCAACACCGTATTCTTTGGTTTATGGTATGGAAGCAGTACTTCCCATCGAGCTTGAAGTGCCCTCTTTAAGGGTGATGATAGAAAATGAAATCAATGAGGCTGATTGGTTGAGCGATAGATTTTCAGAGTTAATGTTGTTTGACGAAAGGAGATTGCGGGCATTGTATCACATTCAGGGATATCAGAGAAGAATCGCTCGCGCATTCAACAAAAAGGTGAAATCCAGGGATCTGATCGAAGGGGACATGGTGGTGAAAGAAATTCGGGCACCGATATTTGATCCACGAGGAAAATTTAGGCGAAATGGGCGGACCATATATCATCAAGACCATTCTCGATGGTGGAGCAGCAGTGATCCTTGACCTGGATGGCAACGAGTTCAGTAATCTTGTCAATTTGGACCAACTCAAAAGATATTACCCCTGAGAGATGCTCGTTGGGCGGAAAATCGCAAGGGCGAGCCAACCCAAGCAAAAATTAGAGCAAGCCCTGCTAGTCCGAAACCCACCTTTGGCGGTCTAGGCAAAATTTAAGGCAAAAATTGAAAGAAGCTCATTTGAACCGAAAACTCCGAAAAGGCGGTACCGGGCAAAATTTAGAGCACAAAAGGAGAGTGTTAATACCCGAGCAAACCCTTCCGAACTACGCCATGACCTCGATTCCTTGGAAAGGGATACGTAGGCAACCCTATCTTGGGGTTCGGTCTAAGTCGATGAGTTGGTTCATGATTTCGCAGATTTCAAAGAAGATAGCATATGGAACTGAATGAACCAAGAGGGAGAAACCCTTCATCGTTCAATTTTATTCAAATCACTTCTTCGATTACATAAACCGAAAGCGACCTTCAAAAAAAAAAAAAAAAAAAAAAAAAAAAGCACCATTTATTTCAGGAAGCAGCTTAGTGAGTCGAGAGTCGAATTGCGCTAATTTCTTCAGCGTCGTGTCTCCATTTGCCCTCTCATCCAATCTCTGTAATGTCCATTCAAGTGAATAGTTGGGTAGGGATCAGGAGACCAAAGAACCCTATCTCTCCAAGAAGTACGATAATACTCAAGGACGGAATGCCTAAAGGTGGGAAGACTGAAGGTGGCGGGAACTGAGTACTCCACTTCTTGACGGATGCGATATTGGCGGAGGATACGTTGTGGAAAATAGTAGGCAAACCCTTGCAAACCCGCCAGAATCACCCATGTGTCGCCCATGTGATTGGTTTGTCATGTCCTAAGCAAAGGCAACCAATGACACCGTCAAGTGATGTGATCCTCCCCTAATGACCTGAAGAAGTCAAACCATTCATTTTCATCAACCTCATCATGTACAAATGGCCTGTTCACCCAAGTCCGTGGATCATAAACCCAATCACCCGCCGGTTCCCTCAAAAGCCCAACTTTGTCACATAGCCATACCTACAAAACCAAAACATCAAAGCCAAAGTCAAAACCAAGCCAAATAACCAAAATCCCCAAAACCAAAAATGTCCAAACCAAATAAACCAAACCTGGAGCAAAAGTGGACTTCCGGCAAAAGTGTTTGTCCTTCCAGCCTTAACCGCATCCAAACCCATGATTGTCTCGGCCAAAACCAAAGGAACCACATCCCTCCGTTGTTCAACTGAAGCGCAACGCCGACAATATGAACCGGATGACCGTCGCATGGGACCAACAAGTACAATGCCAAGAGGCACATGCAGAGCGCAAACATGCGTCGGTTTTGAACGGTAAAATCTAAAAGGTCGCCTGTTGGACCGTAATCCGCAAAGAGACGAAGGATGTTGAGGGTTTCATTACGAATCAAAAAGCGCGCAGCGCCATTCCCAAGGCCAAGCTTCCTGCTAAGAATCCTGGTGTAGTTTTCACGAATGGGTGGTATGACGGGATCGGCGAAAGCACGACCACCAAGATAGGCTTGAAATTCTTCCACGATCGGGCAAAGCTCTTGCATCCCAAAACGGAATACATGGAGCTCGAATCCCAACAAATCAAGACTGCGGCATGCAAAATGTCTTGGCGGACGTGTAAAGTGTGGAGATGGCGAAGAGCATTGAGACCAAGACCTCGGAAGTTGAACCAATCAATGTTTTCAAAGCTAGCAACCCAAGTATTGATAACGGAAGGGTCAAGGGCAGCCATGGGGAGCAATGAAAGGTTGATAGGAAAAATGTATAGGGTAGGGAATAAAATTTGGTGTGGAAATGGTGTGTGAGAAGTGCTTGACCATGAATGGTATTTATAGGGGACTTGGGAGGAACCTTACAAATATGCCATGCAACATTGGAAATCAAAGATTACATTTTCAAGATGGTCATGCATATATTTCCAAAATGCTTTTGTTGGAAAATTTGAAAGTGCATTGGAAATACATAGCATTTGTGGGAAAAAGGTGAAAGACCTTGGGAAGGTGATGTTCAATGGCTTGGGAGATGTTTTAGCAGAGCAACAAGACATTTAAGGCAGAGGAAATCATGCAAAAGGGTCCAAAAATGCATTGGGAAGCAACATTATTAATCTGCCCAGTACAGACCTTGAGCGCTCAAGCCCTTGGCATTGAGCGCTCAACCCACTGAGACCACCTTGAGCGCTCAAGGTGCTAAGCTTGAGCGCTCAAGCCCCATTGAGCGCTCAAGGCCTGCAGAACAGCAGAAGCAGCAGCAGTGCTTTGGCCCGTTCGATGCCCGAAACCTATTCTAAGCCTTCTAACCCTTAACCAACACCTGGACCAAGTCTCAACGGACATTTGTGACTTCACGGAGCCTTCCGTTCCTCGAGTTAACAAGCCGATACGTGCAAGGACACGGGATACGTATATGAAAGAGTTTGGAATAATGAAGCGGCCATTGGATATCCGGACCATTTTCTTGGCCTTGTTAACCATTTCCAATCATCAAGGCGTGTGTCAACGAGTATTTGTGACTTGCCGGAGCGGTTCTCGAGGTGTTTCTTTGATCATGCAAGGTTTTGGGGTACGAGCGGCCAATTCAGGCAGTGAAATGACGGCTGTTGCCACATCAAAAATGGTTCAGGGGATTTCCTTGCTAAATGGAGATGATCGTAGGGGCATTTCTGTCATTTGTGACGTGGTTAAAATGACCGCATGGCAATCCATCACATCTAAACAGACTCACGAAGTATTTATTCTCAAATATGCCTTGTGAACATCAAATTCCGTTCTAAGGTTGTTTTGTATAGTTTGTATTGATCATTTATATAAGAGATATGTCGAGTCATGCGGTATGTAAATACTATTTCTGGTTGTACATAAACTCAAATAATCATGTCTCGTCCAAATTCTCGAACATGTTAGCTTTTCTTTAAGGTCAAGTTTTTAACTTTGTTCTTGGATGATTGAATTCAAAGTTTGGTGGATAATTTGTGTACGTTCTACAACAAGTTTGTTCATTAGAAAACATCAAAGGCAGAAAGTAATGCAATGAACAAATGAAAGTGCAAATCATGTATAAACTAATCCAAATCCACGAAAAACAAATCTGAGCATCATCACTGCCTACTAGGGCACACAACGCCCAATCAGAAAGTCTACAACCGGGGCACGCAGGCCCAACCCACCTATCTACCGGGGCACGCAGGCCCAATCAAAAGAAAAGAAGAAAAGCAAAAGCAAAACTCTAAAAACTACTCTATGTCTACTATGTACTACTCCGACTCATCCATCGTCTCGTCCGAGCTCTCGGTCTCGTCTCCGCGACGCTGCTCCTGTCTCTCCTGCCGGGAAGAGGGGTAGTTGGCGTCATCAACGCTGTCGTCACTCGAGCTCGTGGTCGCAACTATCCCCTCAGGTGCTATGTCCACCCTCCGGCGAGACGATCTCCGCGGTCTCTCCTCCTCAGGGCTCGCCGTCGCCAACTTTGAACGCCCGAGCCTCACGGTCATATCTCCAGGACCGTCCACTCCAGCATGGGGCCTCTTTCTGTACACAGGCGACTGCATCATCAAGCAAACAGAAAAAGGAGTCAGTACACGGTATAATCAAGAAATCCAAAATGCAAGCAATATGAATCACATACCGGTGCAACTCTTGGGCGAGAAGGCCCAGGAGCAGCGGGAGGTGCCGGCTCGCCCTCCCGGCGGATAGTGACTTCTTCCCCGGCAATAAGGCGGCGAATCAGGACGCGTAGTCCTTGGTTCTGCTCGTGTAAAGTCTGCGCCGCCTCCTGTGAAACCTGCAAGCAAGTCAGAAGTTTGAATCATCAGTACATTTGGTCATTCATAATCAAAACATGCAAATCTGAATAAGTAGAGTGTTTCTTCTTGGTGTTTGAGAGTCGCGGGAAGTCGGCTGGTGGCCTCGGGATGTCTATATCCCCTGCTTCTCCGCCTGCAGAAGTAACGTGCACCCACCACTTGGAGGTGCCAGCATCCACACCTCTGGCTACCCCTCCAGCTGAGGCCCGCGCCTTCGCGGCCTTCTCCTCCTCAACCTTGTCTCTCCACTCCTCCGATTCCAGCGAACCCGCCAAGTACTTCTTGAAGTAATCACTGTAGCTCAGGGCCGGACGCAGGTGCTGGCTCAAGTCCAGGTCAGGCGTCGTAAAACGCTCGATCTCTGCCAGTGTATACCGAGACGTCATCAGCACCCGAGGAGGAAGGCGTCCTGGCACCTGTGGTTCGCCAGCCCGTATCGAATGGCGTACTACCCTGTCGCCAAGATACCAGAACCAGCCATACTGGCACTCGAGCAAAACCCTCCCCCTCGTGAGCTTCCGGCTCAGAGCCAAGTAAGGCTCATCGATAGCATCCCATATGTGCCAGCGGACCTGCAAAAGTTGTTCAAACGTTAGTAATCAAGTGCATGGTCGAAAGCAATTTGAGAGCAAAATTAAATGTGAGTGAAAATTCAATGCTCACCAGAGAAGCAGGGAGTCTGTCTAGTGAGGCGCGGAGAACGTGGATGTTCCCTCGCGCCAAGCCGCCGTAACGGAAGCCTTCACCCCAGCACAGTGCTCGGGGAATGACGTCCAGATCCGGGTGCCGCGTCTCCGGGGGGTGCAACCCCAGCACCTCGTAAGCCCAAAGCTGCATGCCAAGCAATAAATGAGTCAGTCAATTAAGCGCGAACTTTGAAAGGCATGCATGTAATTTGAAATGAAAGCATTTGTGTTTACCTCCCAGACGCTCCACAGTCCGGAGATGCTAGTCCCTTTCCGCCTCGAGACGGCGTTCATAAACGCATAGCAACTCCCGAGTGCTGCTCCTCCCCAGTTGAATCTCGCAGCAACCGTGAAGTCTCTCAACCCTCCCAGGTAGGAGAGGTGCACCCTGTTACGCCTGTTTGGGTACAGTGAAGCCCCAAATAGGTATAACAAGTAGCACCTCGCCTTCTGTGCTGCATCCTCATCGTCAATCGGCTCGCCCAATCCCTTCAGCTTGAATTGGCCATACGTGGCCGTCTCCCCCTCCTTGTTGGGCACAAAGCCCAAGAACCACCGCAGCGCAGCAACGTCTCCGCCAATCCCTGAGTCGAACGGGATCGGGTCTCCTCCTACCCTTAACCCCGTGATCGCTGAGAAGTCCAGCGGGGTCATCGTCGCCTCTCCAATAACGAGATGGAAAGAACTCGTAGAGTCCCTCCACCTCTCGGCCAGTGCTGTCACCACAGCATGGTCGTGCTGTGTGCTCGTGAGAGTCGGGATGAACCTCCCAAACCCCGCCATATCCACCAGAGTCCTCACCGAGACATGCAACTGCTGGTAGATCTCCCAACTAGAGCCCATACCCCCGTGAGCCTTCAAGCTCAAGTTTCTCTGCACACATTCAACAAACAAGCAAACAATCAGGCGTTAGTCCAATCATTCTTTCAATCCATAAGCAGTAATTCAATCATTCAAAAAGCAAATCAAGTTTTTTTAAATTACTAAAGGTGTGCAAAGGCGATAGGCAAGAGAGTAAAGCAAGTGTACCGTCAAGCAGTCAGTCGAGAGGTGAACCTCGGGGTCCAGTAGCACCTCCTCTCCGAAGTACAACTCCCGTTGGGGAGTGTAATCGTCTGCAGCAGAAGGCACGAAGAGGTGCACCGGTGGGGCGTAAGTCGCCGCGTCGAAAGCCGGCCTCCCTCTCCTCAACCAGTGTCTGGCAGCCTGGACCACCGTCACCCTCCGTCCAGCCGCTCTCTCCTCCTCCTCGGCTCGTAGTCTAGCCGCCTCCGCCGCCTCCTCTGTCTCAAACTCCTCGCAAAAGGCCCTCGCCGCCTCGTCCTCAGCGGCGGCCTCCCGTAGCATCGCCGCCTCTCTCTCTCTACTCTCAACCACGGCCTCCCTCGCCGCCTCTAGAATCCCCGGGGCATCTACTGCAGCCGCCATCACTACCTCCGGCGGCGCGTGCTCCAGGTAATCCCCTCGAGAGATCCCAACTGGACCCTGAGCCGACGGCCTACTACTCTGCCCCTGAGTCGCTGACTCTCCACCAATCATCGCCGCCTTCCCCTTATCCCCCTCGCTAGGCCGCTGACTGGATCTCGGCACTATCCTCCAACGAGCATCCTCGGCCGTCTCGTCACTACTGCCATCGCTGTCCACGTCATGGACCTCTACCCTCTCCTCCACCAGCTCCTTCCCCCTCTCCTCTACTCTCTCCGTCACTGGGTCATCACCACCGCTATCACCACCATCACCGCTACCACTATCATCGCCATCACCACTACTACTATCGTCACCATCACCACTACCACTACCATCACTATCATCCCCATCATCACTATCACCCCCACCATCACCACTATCATCCCTACCATCACTATCATCCTCACCATCACCTAAACCACTATCGTCATCGTCACCACCATCACCACCAGCCACCGTTGCCTTGGTGGCTGGATCCACGCCGCTGCCGGAGACCTCCAGATCACCACCACTACTGCCATCTTCCCCTCTTTCCTTCTCTCCCTCTCCCTTTCCATCTCTCCCCGTCGTCTCTGTAACCGTGGGTGGTGTCCCAGTCACTGTGGGACCCACCCCTGTTTCCTGCAAGCCGCCTTGAGCGCTCGAGCTCAGTGGTGGCGAAGCAACAGTACTGCCGCCGCCCCTCTCCGCCGTCGGCGAAGTCACCGGAAGACGTGATTCGCTTGTATCCTCCATGAAAACCGACCAATTGAATCCCAATCGACTGCAATCAAGCCAAAATCGACCGAGAATCGTACGGGTGAGCCCTAGAAATTGGGGTTTTTTTTGATTTGGATCGAATTTTGAGTGGGAAATGAGTGGTTGTGGTTCGAAATCGCCTGAGGGGTATAAGAATTTGATCTCTGAAGTCTGTGAAACGTTCTGAGAAGTTTAATCGGTGTAAATCAGAGTTAATTCGAACGTTGAGGTTCTGAACCGTCGTCCCCGTTAAGGGGTTCAAGCGCTCAAGTTGACCCTTTTGAGCGCTGAAGTGTCCTTTTGAGGTTTGAGCGCTCAAAGCTTTAGAGTTGAGCGCTCAAGGTAGGGTTGAGCGCTCAAAGGGTGCACCCTGAGCGCTCAAGGCCATTTCTGGCACGGGTTTTTAGCTTCTCTTGCAAGCTTTGCAGGGGCAATTTGGGCATCCCTTATGATTTGTTGGTATATCCTTGGACACACTAGTCCCAATCAATCGAATGTTTGTGGATCTGAGGATCTAAAATCTTGGTATTTAATTGTGCTAAAAGCGTATCATGTACGTGTCTCGTGTTAGCGTATGCACGAAGTATTTTAAATCATTTTGAGAGCCACGTGCTCGTTTAAATCATTTTGAGAGCTTTATGCTTGTTTAAATCATTTTGAGAGCTTTATGCTCGTTTAAATCATTTTGAGAGCTTTATGCTTGTTTAAATCATTTTGAGAGCTTTATGCTCGTTTAAATCATTTTGAGAGTTTTATGCTTGTTTAAATCATTTTGAGAGCTTTATGCTTGTTTAAATCATTTTGAGAGCCACGTGCTCGTTTAAATCATTTTGAGAGCTTTATGCTCGTTTAAATCATTTTGAGAGCTTTATGCTTGTTTAAATCATTTTGAGAGCCACGTGCTCGTTTAAATCATTTTGAGAGCTTTATGCTCGTTTAAATCATTTTGAGAGTTTTATGCTTGTTTAAATCATTTTGAGAGCTTTATGCTTGTTTAAATCATTTTGAGAGCCACGTGCTCGTTTAAATCATTTTGAGAGCTTTATGCTCGTTTAAATCATTTTGAGAGCTTTATGCTTGTTTAAATCATTTTGAGAGTTTTATGCTTGTTTAAATCATTTTGAGAGCTTTATGCTTGTTTAAATCATTTTGAGAGCCACGTGCTCGTTTAAATCATTTTGAGAGCTTTATGCTCGTTTAAATCATTTTGAGAGCTTTATGCTTGTTTAAATCATTTTGAGAGCCACGTGCTCGTTTAAATCGTTTTGAGAGCTTTATGCTTGTTTAAATCATGTTGAGAGTCACGTGCTCGTTTAAATCATGTTGAGAGCTTTATGCTCGTTTAAATCATTTTGAGAGCCACGTGCTCGTTTAAAACTTTTTCTGCTTGAAGTATATTACGGGGAACGAGTTGGGCTGTCTGTATCTTGGACGTCACTCATACCAAATCAATGGCATTGAGTCTCATCCAAGAGGGGCAACTGTAGACACCCCAATTTTGAACCCGAAATACACTCGAGCATCCCCGATGATGAAGCGGACCAATCATGATTACCTGGAATTTGAGAGTTTGACTTGAACTTGATCAAAATTAACCAAGCAGCAACCCAAACAGCTCAAACCAAGCCAAGCCAGCAATTTGCCATCAAGCACCTTGAGCGCTCAAGGCCCTAGCTTTGAGCGCTCAACCCAGGGAAAGCTCCTTGAGCGCTCAAGCCCATGGCTTTGAGCGCTCAACTCTGATCCAGTCAGCAACCTGCAGAATATCTAATCATGAGATTTTCTGCATGGGAGCGTCTGGGGACGATCTCATACGATCTCTATACGTACATTGTACTCCACTAACCCAGAAATACACCAAAAATACCCTTGAAATACAAAAACCCACTCTTTCTCTCTCCTCTCTTCCCTCCCACTCACTCTATAAAATCCACCCTTCACCCCCGGTTTTGGGGGTTAACTATTCTCACACTCCAGCTCCTAAAACTCTCCAGAAATTCGATCATCTCTCTCTCTCTCTCTAGAAAACCACTCTTCCAACCATCAAAACCACTTGCAAAACCACTCATCAAATCCAGAAATTGAGCCCTTGATCATCAACCAACCTCCCACATTGTCTAATTCGTTCACGATATAGACTAAATCATCCACAATCGTTCATCCCCAAGCCCAGAATCAAGTCCAAACTTCAAACATTTCCGAAAGGTAGTCAAAATGTGACGAATCCATTGTTTTGGTTCATCTGAGGAGGACCAGTAAGTTCAAACAAGTTTTCTGTACTTGGCTTGAACTCACAGAGGTCGAAACATTGTTCAAAAACCTTTTTCAAAACTGCAGTTGAAACGGGGGTTGAGCGCTCAAGCCTTAGACCTTGAGCGCTCAAACCCAGTTCTGAACAGTTTCTGTTTTGCAAATTTCTGAGTTTTCTTTTGGCTTTGATCATTGTTTAAAGGTTATCTGTGTTCATGTGATTCTCAAAACAGCCTATCTTTATTTCCAAAAACATATGCATGAACATTTATTAACTACATTATGATGATCAAAGATCAATATCTTTGTAAAATCCCATGTTAAATGCAAAACAGTAACTGGATCTTCTTTCTTATTCTTGTTCAAAATGTTTAAGGTCCTGAGAATCATCAATCATCATTTTTAAGTCAGAAAATCAGAGAGCCAGTTTATGGCTTGAGCGCTCAAGGTCATTAACCTGAGCGCTCAAGCTGTTCTTGGGCATTTTGTCAATCGTTTACTACTTCGATGATGGACCATGGTCTGACTTGATGGTGTGTGTTAGTGTTGTTATTTTGATGTTTGGAGTCTGGATTTCACTCTTATTCCTCCATTCAAAAGTATTTTCTTATAAATCTATGGAGATTCTTCTCTCTTCCCATTCCTTTAAGGATCGATTCGTTCGTTTTAACTGTTTTGCTTTGGAAAATGTTTGATCAAGGTCGATCTTGTAAAGAATGAGAAGAGAAGCTGTTGAAAGAGAGTAAAATCACGGAATCCGGCTGAATGACTGAGCGCTCAAGTCAAGGGCCTTGAGCGCTCAAGCTGGTTTCAAGGGTTGAGCGCTCAAGCCTCTGTCTTTGAGCGCTCAACCCTTATTCTGGAATCCTGATTGCAAAACAGTTTGTTTGGGCCTCTATGTTTGTACTTTCTGGGATTGTTGTACAATTTCTGTAATTTCTCGTTTCTTTGTAAACGTTTGTAATAATTTTGCTTATTGTCATCATCATCATTCATGTAGATCATGTGCACAAGCATCCACTTTAAATTTATATTTTCGTGATTTCTCGTTGTTTACGTGATTCCCATCCCCGTTCCCCTATGTTGTGAACAAATCAAATTTCGAATATTCTTTAAAATCCCACGAAACATCGAGTAGAGACCGGTTCACGGACCGGGCGAGAGGGGTGCCGTAAAACCCTTCCCCTCTCGTAACCAAACCCCCGAATCCGAGAAACCTTTGGTTTCACAATGGCTAGTAAAATCTTTTTTCATGGGCAACGAGTCACAGTTTTTATCGGTTTCTCGGGTTCGGACCTAAAATCCGGGTGGCGACTCAAACAATCACAATCTTTTCGAACGCGAATCGCACCGAATCTCGGTGGGTCGTCTACAGGTCGCCTCTTGATCGAGGCACCCCTGTTTGTCACTCGAAAATCTGGTTAAGTATGGAAAAGTATCTTTTTTCAGAAAGTTTCAATTTGGCAGATAAAAAGTCCCGGTATTTGTTCCTTGGATTTTTCTAAGCATAATGGTATAATCGGATGATCTTTTCAAGTACGGGAAGGTTTTCTTTTGCCTCTTTTCTTCGAAGAAAAACGTGTCGTTTTTCGCCTTTGTACTAAAAGTGGGGGGATGAGATTTTGATAAGATTGGAATATCAAAATTCTAGAAATGCCATTGTATCCAAAATGAGGGTACTTCCTTATTTTCATAAATAAATTAAAGTAAAATTATGATCTTTACTTAACTTTGGTGTATGAAAATAAGTGTTCCGAAGGGGGTACTACTTCCTTATTTGTTTTCCCTTATTTGTAAAAAAAAAAAAAAAAAAAAAAATCCCGAAATTGAGGGGGGGCACGCAGGCCCCCCTTGTATCCGTCCCTGTTTTTGTGTGCTGGTAACAAATAACTTAACAACATATAAGTGAGGCCCAATTTTATACTTCGCGTCGTATAACAAAACATTTTTTTTTAGGAGGAATTGCCTTCCCAATTAATATACAACAATTGACACTACCCTACATTCTAGAGGGAGATGGGGGAGGGGCTGGGTTTTGAACCCAGGTGAGCAAAGGCGACACTACATTCATACCTGTGGGGTTCAACTGACCCCATGGAGGAAAAATGATCTGCTACTATTGTACTACTATTTTGGAGAAGAAGAAAAATGAACCCATCAAAATGTACTATTGGTCCCATCATGGGATGTAAAACAACCCAATAATTTATCCCATTACTAAAGCCATCCAACAACTTTCTGTCCTTTTGCTTCATGATCTTTCTCATCTCTAACGGAAATCTCTACATGTTTTAATTCTTCGGTTCTTCAATTTATTATTTATTATGAGGCTTTAAGTGTTTTTGTTTCATTTTAGGCTTTAAGTGCTTTAAGTGTTTAACATTTCTGACAGCAACCAACACCGGAAACAATAAAAAAAAGGCTTGGTGCGTACCGCACCAAATTGTTGGGGTGCTAGTTTAAAGTAGGAGGAAAGTTTGGGAGATAATTTGAGTATTTGTTTTAGGAGGGACTAGAGGTGTAATAAAAGAGTGAAAGTGCAAGGGTAGTAGATTGCTTTTACAGATTGCTGACTATGGTGGAGGACTTTAAAATGCTTTGGCTTTTATTACTTGTCTGGTACAAGGGAGGAGCACAAGTCTTTTCTAGTACACATCACGTACACAGGGGATACAAGGCTCTATTTATAGAGCACATAACCGACACAATTCTAGCTCATTGACCGACATACACTAGTCTAGAATACTCTTGACTTTACCGACTATACATCTCGGGAGATCTCTAGATTTTGATCATCTTTCTAATACAAAAATCTCCCTTGAATTATTATTTTATTTAGGTTCTAGACTTTCTAGAAACTCTAGATATTTTATTTTATTCATGATTACAAATTATCTTTTTAACACAAATTTGGTGCGGTACTGTAGCAAAAATGATTTGGTGAGGGAAAATAGAGAGGCTGATTTTGATGAATTTTTAAGGGATTGACTCTCTATGTTTTTTAATTCTTCGGTTCTTCCATTTATTATCTATTATGAGGCTTTAAGTGTTTTTGTTTCATTTTAGGATACATAATCAAATTTACTGATGTAATACTTGGACTCGGAATTACAATATGGTTAATAAAGAGAATATTAATTAGTGAAGGTTAATTCTACGGGTCCTTTGTCTTACTTCTGGTATGTACTGTACAAGTAGTATGTATGCTCCAAGTTAAAGCTGTTGTTATGTGTATTGTTTCATTTAAATTTATCGTGTAACATTAATTGGAGTCATGGTTTGGCATGTGTATTTATGACTTCTAGCAAGCAAAATTTTAAATTTGAGTATTGAAATGGTAAGGGCACGAAAGGCTCTCATAGGATTTTCTATATTTTTTCTTTTAGTTAAAAAAAGATGGACATATTTTTGAAAAGAAGAACGTCGCAATGCAAAATTCATTCTTTAGTAGTCTTATACTCCTATTCAATAAATTATGCCATTAATTTGAATAATTTCCACTCTTCAACTAAAAGCAAACATCTCAGCTTTTACTTTTGTAAATGAAGATTTTCTCAGAACAATGCTCAAAATACAGAAGAAAACCCAAGAAAAAGACAACTGAAACCCTAACTCACATATCAAGAACACAAATGAAAGTTAGAGAGAGAAACTCTAACTCTGAATTTCATTTTCATGACTGAGTCCCTTAAACCACCTTACAACTGTTTAAGTAGTAGTTAAGGAACTAACTAAAAACAATTACAAGAGAAATGATTCTCTGTAAACTCAACCAACACTTACATAGTAAATTATCATCCCAAATGCATGTCCACTAGGATGGGTGCTCATTGCAACATTTCTCTCTATTGTAGACATCCATTATTACAAGCACTAATTTTTAGTCACTTTATCTACTGACGTTAGTTTAGGGCAGGTCTGGCGTAGGCCAAGTGATGTTAATTGATCTTGTGGTGAGTCGTTTTCTGGCGTGCTCAACTGCACAATAGAGTATGACATCAGTATAGTGTTAGGGGGTGTTCCACTAACAAAAAATAGTTTTTTCTAAACACCGAAACAGGTCATTCTCTCATAACACATCACATAAAAAACCATGAAAAACCAATTTTTTCAAAAAACTGTGTTAGTAGAACACCCCCTTAGCCAACACTCCTCGAGACAGTGGCGACTCTAGGAATTTGGAAGTGTGGGGTCATTTATAAATATCAAATAGTTTTACCAACCATAAATCAAAGAAAATATCGCAGTAATGGCAAATAAAAATTTTGTTTCAATAAAAATCACATTTAAAGCTCAACCTCATAATCAAAAGGTATAAAATAGTTTTCTCTGTTTTCAGTCTTCACCACACAAAAAAAAAATCTGCACAAACTTCTACAATTGCATTCAACGCGGTCTCGAGTTCTGAAATCGTTGCATGATAGTATCTAGGTCGATATTATCAAATATTTCGTTCGTCCCAAATTTTTTATTCTGCTTTACTTTTGAACCATTCAAACAATTATCTATATTTTATAGTCTATAATTTTTCTATGATTTTGAAATATGTGTTTGATAAAATTAATTGAGATCTATTGAACAAGATCCATATGAGATATATAAATCATTAAAAATCTGACGATATGAACAATTTTTTTAGAGGTCCCAATTCCCAAATAGTAACTAGGAGCAACAATTTGGGATGGAGGGAGTACTTCCTTGGCAAAACAGATCAACCTCTCCATATCAAAAGAACAAAACGAGTGATTAGGATTCAAACAAGCCACACAAAGAGAGGGATGAAAGTTGGAGAATTATCCAATAGTGTCAGCCCTAAATTTATGAGGGTTCATTTGTGAATTTCTTAAAAAAATTTAACATAGCAGTAGTATTTATTTATTTTTTTTTTTTGTGCCGTGGAGTCGGCTGACCCCCTCACTTTGCTTTGGCGTCACCCCTGCCTCCATAGTCAGTTATAGCTTGGAGAAGTAAGTGAAGTTCTAAAATACTCAAAAGGGTTGCTTTAATAAGCATGAATCATGGGCGAGGCCGTTTGGCTGTTGAATGTATCTCAAAACGTTCATGACGGGAGGATATCTCGGAATCGTGGGTGAATTTGTTGGAAATAAGGTTGTTCGAAGACTATCTTTGCTGAGTGTTTGTTTGGGCTATACACAGTGATTAATCTAGGCAGACTAGTGTAAGTAGTGCAGGGACAGGCTGATCACCAGGATAAGTAGAGCAGATCCTGCTTGGTGATCATTTATCCCTATCACCTCGTCTTTTTTCTTTTTTTTTTGGCTAGGCAAAGAAGTTTTTATTAATCATCGAATGAAAAACATTACAAGGATTAAAAGGTTTATGAGCAAAGAGGCATCACAACCAAGGCAAAGATCCCAGTTAGGTTAGCACCAGAACTGAGGACAATCATATGCCGAGCCATAAAACATAAAAGGATAGCAAGAAGTCAACCCAGAGAAGAAAAATTGGAGCGGAGTGTGCACAGCACACACGTGTTGTGCAGCGGTATAGGGCCCACCCTGGATTCCATAATTTGATTTGAATAGTGTGGGGGAGTTCTTCACCGGACTGGCCTCTTTGCCCGTTTGGAATTGCACTGAGGGGGGAGGAGCTGGGCTGGACCTCACTTGGTCCCTAGGGACTCATCGAAGAGGGGTACCGGAGCTGCTTGGGTACGCCGGAGTAGGACCTGCACAAGGGAACAACCACGTTAGTACCAAGCCCGGACGGTGGTGGTCCGGGATGGTACTCCGATGGCTAAGTCAGCAACGGTGGGAGAGGTATAGTAGAGAACTAGAGAGAGAGAGTGTAGCTTAGAGCTAAATGTAGGGAGAGAGAGTTGTGTGTTGAGGATCCGTGTATAATGGGGGTGAGGGGCATACTTATAGGCGAGGGAGCGCGTGGCCGGCACGCCCAACGGGGGCCTCACGCGCCCCGTCCCTGACATCGCATTGAATTCATGGACCGACGTATGCCCCTCAAGTGGCGCCTCGGCCGTCGCGCTCCCAGAGGTGTCACGTGCCCTTGATGTCCCTATCAGTCAAATCCCTCACCCCCCCTGCAGGCGTAGGTTTGCAGGGTTGGTGGCTTGCCATGATGCAGTGCACGTGGGGTGGTTGAGCTCATTAATGTGCCACTCAGACTGTCAGGAGGTGCCTCGATCGAGCCCCTTGCCACCTGACGCGACCCGCCCCGGTACCGAGGTCGACCGACTCGGTCCAGGGTACCCTCGGGAACAGTACCACGAAGGCACCTCTGGACGCTCCCGGCGCGGCCTTCCGAGTGAGAGTTTGGCCGAACCTGCTCTCTCAGGGGGAAGCCTCCCCCGGCGTTTCATGGCGATTAGGTGGGGACCACTGCGGACCTTCGTCCCCTTGGGGGGACGCTGCCGAGGATTACGAGACCCCTTTGATCGCCCCGGCCGCTACAATAGCCCCTCAACTTCCTCAGTTCCGGCCAATTGGGGGAGTTGACAAGTCCGAGCGGCCAGGCCGAGTCCTTGCCCTTGGCCGAGGGAATTGTGAATACGACGCACCGGGCGGCGGCAGAGTTGCCCGAGCGCCGGACTCGGAACGTCACATCGCTCGGGCTTATCCGATGTTAGAGATTCCGTGACGTGGCTTGACGTCATCTGCCACGTGTCGCCTCGGCATTCATCCGAGGGCCGTCGTTTGGGATTCGCGCCAAAACGTTTCGAACCGGGTGGACAGGTGTCGAGTCCCCGTTGGCCAGCCGAGCCGGTGCGACGCTTCCCGAGACGACGCATCGTTTCCCTAATAAATGCGATGCTTGACCCTCCCCCTCCCCCACTATAAATACAACTCGGGAAGAGGGAGATCGTACTCTTACTCTGTCATTTTCGCTTCTCACCGAAAAAGTTTGCGCCGCCGTGGAATTCCAAGCGTTTCAGGCCCAGATCTCGAATTTCAGCCACTTCTACCACCAACACTCAAGGTAAATCGCTTCCTCCTTTCTTTTTCTTTCTTTTTGGCATCTTTTGAACCATTTTTACATGTTTTCTGGGCGTTTTTTGCAATTTTTCGAACCTGCTCTGTTCTGTTGAGTTTTTCGGCGTCTCTTACGGCGGCGTACGGCAGCGTACGGCGGCCGTTTTCTGGGCAAGTTTGAGTATTCAACGTGTTCTTCCGAGGACAGGTTGAATACTCAACCTGTTCTTCCGAGGCCTCATGCCGAGGGTCGTTACCCTTCCTCGAGCGCACACACCACACCTTAGGTCCAGCCGAGAGTAGTCCGAGTGGGTAGGTCCCCTCGGTTAGCCGAGCGTATTCCTATGTGGAATACGCCGTTGCACCCCTGCCCTTCATGCATACAACTGCTGATGGGTTTCCTTGTGCATTCTTTTTTAGGTTCTCGGCTGGATGAGCAACGAGCCTTTCGTCATCTCTGATAGCGACGAGGACGCCGATTTCGACCAAGCACGAGAGTACATCCGAGAGCTCGGGAGTCGATACAGATCACGAGCCCCGACTGCACTAAAAATTCCCCCTTCAGACAGTTTATCCCGAAGGGTACAACAGAATGGAGGGAGACAAAACAAACCCCAAGGCAGAAGCCTCGTCATCCCGAGCCGCTGGGCAACCGGCATCTCCGAGGGCCCCCGAGGTCGAGATCTACGATCCGATCGTCGAGCCTTCGGAGATTGTCGAACTAAGCAACAGGGACGAAGAGGTGACCCCGAGCAACACGTCCGAACAAAATCCTCCCGAGCGCGGCGAAGGGGAGGAACAAGCCCCGAGGACGCAACGCGCCGAGACACCCACGCTCGCCCTTGGTGAAGACTGGGAGGAGGTTCCCATCCCAAAATATGGGGAGGGAGAGTGCCCTTACCTCAAGGAGTTCGACCCTACGCACCCCGAGCGCCTGGTTGCGTTCCGAGGGCGGTACGGGATCCCAGCCGACGTGGAGCTCGAGCTGCACTTCGGGGACCGGATCCACTACGGGGACGACCATGTCACGGTCCCCCTAATGGCCATCACCGAGGGGGGCCTCCGCTTCCCATTCCCGAAGATGGTCCGCTAGTTCCTCCACTACTACGACCTCGGTCCTCACCAGGTCGTGGTCAACGTATACCGGGTGTTGTGCTCGGTATTGAAGCTGGCCGAGGCGTACAACATCCCAGCGACGATGTACGACGTCCTCGGTATCTACCTCGTGGGTCTCAGCCCAAAGTTCCGACGGTACTACTTCGCCGTTCGGAACGAGTATGATCATTTGATCGGAGATCTCTACGACTCCGAGGAGCACCAATACAACTATGTGACGGTGAGGGGGAACTACTCCTGGGCCCCCGAAGAGCCTCACACCTGGCCTCTCAACCACCGCCGAGGGGATCCCAGTAAGCCGAGGACACTCGAATTTTTTTTTCTTTGCTCTTTCCTTTGCTGTTAATTTATTCTGTTATCGCCAAGGACTAATGAATCTCTTGTTTTGTTTTTGCAGTTACTACTACTGTCACGAAGAGGCTGCTCGATCTCTCGAACGATCGCATCATCCAGGCTCTCTTCGCCCACGGTCAACAGCAAGCCCATCTCCTCCCGCCAAGCTATCACGGCTATCTGCACCGAGGTACCGAACCGAGGGCCAGCATCCGCCGAAGGGGAGAGAGAGCCGCTATCCCGGACGAGGAACTTGAGCAGCTTTGGGGTCGGGAAAGACAACCGCGGAACGAGATGGCCGCCGCAACTGAAAGGCCCACCCTCGCCCAACTAAGGCAGTAGCAGCAGAGGGAGCGCCGAGGACGCGCTCCGCGGGCCGGGAGAGGGGCGGGCCATAGAAGGGCGAGGGAGGAGCAGCCTGAAGACGAGATTGACCCGGCTTCGAAGAGGCTTCGGGTGGACGAATCTCCTGCTCCACCCTCCTCTCCGAGATCCACCGAGGAGGCTACGGGGATCCCCGGACAGGGGGTGCCCGCCAACACTGCTGGCACCTCCGAAACACACACTCCCCGAGTGTGAGTTGCAGCCTCGAGGACATGGCCGCACGCTGGTCACGGCCAACCGTGAGGTGGGAGGAGGGTCAGACGTTAGTCCTCCCGAGGTCTGGTCTCCCATCTACGCCGGCCGAGGAGGGGTCAGGCTCACCACGGCAGACAGCGTCCGAGCGAACCTGGACGTGGCCAACGTCCTTCTGAAGGGACTGGCCCTCCCCGCCGACATGTCCGCCGTGGACGCTCTCTCCCTTGATGACAACTTCGTGGAGCTCCACAGCTGTCTGGTCAAGGTAAATATAGTCTTTTGTTAGCCCAAGTTCATTTCTCTTTCCGAGGCCCTGATGCTTAGTACTGATCCTTTTACTTTTTTTTTTTTTTTCAGGCGATCCAGGCCTCAACTTCCGTGCACAAGAAGGCGGTGGCGTTGGCCAACACCTCCAGGGCTGCCGGGGCGAGGTTGAAGGAAGAGAGGAAGGCCGCCGAGCAGATGAAGGCGGAGCTCGATGGCCTCGGCAAGAAGCTGTCAGACCTCAGCCTTGAAAAACAAGGCGTCGAGGGGAAGATCAAGTCCGCCGAGGACAGGGCGAGTGCTGCTGAAGCCGACGCCAGGAGGGCCGAGGAGAGGGCCAAGTCTGCCGAGGACAAATTCAAAGAGGCCAACGAAAGGGCTAAGGATCTGGAGGCCCAGCTGCGAGATCTCCAGATCGAGCAGCAGGACATGCTAACCGCGGCGGACGAGAATGGCTTCAAGAGGGAGGAGCGGAAGGCCGGAAAGCAGTACTTGAAGGAGTCTGAGGAAATCGAAGTGGCGGCGTTGAAGAAGGGATACCGCCTCGGCCACGTCGATTGCTTCCCCTCGGCTTATACCCGGGGGGTGGACGCCTGTAGTGCTCCTCCCGAAGCTGAGCCCAGAGTGGTACCGCCGGTCCCCGAGCCCCAGATCCCGGAGATGCCCGTGGACGATCTCGAGGAGGAGGATGCCGAGGAGGGTGGGGACGATGATCAGGACGAACATGCCAAGGATACTCATTCCGAGCCCCAGGCTGTTTAGATCTTTCTCTATTAATCCGTTGTTTTAATTTTGTTAAACTGTTGAGACTGGCGCCGAACTGTTAGGGCACCGAGCCAGATCTCGTATTTTTGTAACTTTAACTCAGGTACTCCGGGGGTCGGCACCGAACGATGCACCATCGCCGAGCCCCCCCTTTTTAGATGTGAATGGATGATTGCTTTCTGTTTTATGCAATTTGTTTTTGTAAAATTTTTCTAACTCTTGAGTGGATGATAATTTGAACCGAGCATAGGCGCTGGGCCGAGCTCCTAATAGATAATTGTCCCTCTTCGGGAGGGAGCAAAGTACGCTTGCTGCCTACCGAAGATAAGTGGGGGACTGAAGATACGTTTTCTTACGTTCGCTCCACCGAGGACGGACGTTCTGAGACCAAACACGTGAGCTCGATCGAGTACGGTTGGAAAAATCTCGGCTTAGGTAGGGAATCGCTTCGATAGCCCCCGATTTCGGACCTAAGCCGAGGTGGCCTTAAGCCGAACACTAACCAGCGTTCATCCCCCAAGCCTGTATTGGCAGGGGGGTTGGATGATAGCAAAGCCTGGTAGTTCAACCCGAGGCCTTGCAGTATGCATCACCCGAGACCAAACGGTCTTCCGTTTGCTCTAACGAGGACGGGCGTATCATCCGTTCGCTCAACCGAGGACGGGCGTTCCGAGACCAAACACGTGAGCTCGATCGAGTACGGTTGGAAAAATCTCGGCTCTTAGGTGGGGAATCGCTTCGATAGCCCCCGATTTCGGACCTTAGCCGAGGCGGCCTTAAGCCGAGCACCAATGGTCTTCCGTTCGCTCAATCGAGGACGAGCGTTTACCGAGGGGAATAGTGTTCCACCAAACATAGATGGTATCATGGTGTCTTTAAGCATAGGGCGAAGAACAAACGATCATGAGAGTTTGAAAGGGAGAAAACACAGTTGTTCATTCAAATTTGGCCCGCTCGGTTTACAAAGGATCACCGAGGGAGGGTGGCGAGCATAGAAAGAAAGTTGGGCTACCCATAAAACTTCCTAAGCTTGGTGGCGTTCCATGGGTTGCCCACAATCGTGCCGTCCATCTCGGCAAGCTTGTAAGCCCCATAACCGGCCTTGGCTGTGATCTTGAACGGGCCCTCCCAGTTAGGCATGAATTTCTTTTTGTTTTTCTTCTGGACCACCTCCCGAAGGACGAGGTCATCGATATTGAAGGGGCGCAGCCTGACGTTCTTGTTGTAGCCCAGGGCCACCTCTTGTTGTAGCCCAGGGCCACCTCTTGTTGGTAGGCGGCGTACCTGATGTTTGCATCGTCTCGGAGGTCTTCAATGTGGTTTAGCTCGGAGGCGATGTGTTCGTCGTTAGTGGCAGGGTGGAATGCCTCGGTGCGCTCGGTCGGAGCCGTTGCAGCGAGGGGTAGGACCGCCTCCATCCCATAAGCCATTGAGAAGGGCGTTCGGCCAGTACCCCGCCGCGGGGTGGTGCGATAGCCCCAGAGGACCTTGGGGAGTTCCTCGACCCATTTTCCTCGTTTGTTGGTCAGCCGCCTCTTGAGGCCAGCCGAGATGGACTTGTTGGAGGCCTCGGCCTGGCCGTTCCCCTGAGGGTATGCCACCGTCAAGTTATAGACTCAAATGTTCTTCCTTTTGCACAGTGTTTTTATGGCCTCAGCCACAAATTGGGTGTCGTTATCCGAGATTATAGCGTAGGGTACACCAAATCTGGAAATGATGTTTTTCCAGATGAAGTGCTCTACGTCAGTTGCAGTGATGTGAATAAGAGGCTCCGCCTCAACCCATTTTGTGAAGTAGTCCATGGCAGTGATGAGGTGCTTGAATCCTCCGGGGGCGGTAGGGAGCACGCCGACTATATCAAGCCCCCATTGAGCAAAAGGCCACGGGCTAGTAACTGGGTTAAGGAAAAGGGTGGGTTGATGGAGGAGGGGAGAGTGCCTTTGGCAGGACCCGCAGTCCCTCACATAGTCTTTGGTAGCGTCCCGCATTTTGGGCCACCAGTAGCCCTGGGACACAGCGCGCTCGGCCAAGGACCGTCCTCCCGAGTGGCAGCCACTGCTTCCCTCGTGAAGCTCATGGAGGACCCGTGGAATCTCCCCCTCGTGGAGCACGCGCAAATCCGGGCCAATGTAGGTGCGCCTGTAGAGCTGGCCAGTCGCGGAGAGGAAGTACGAGGCCGCTTGGCACCGGAGTCGGTGGGCCGCCTTTTTGTCCTCGGGGAGCCGCTCGTCCCGAAGGTAGGCGACGAGTGGGTCCATCTAGCTAGGACCCAGAGGGGCGACACACATGACGTCTTCCTGCCCGGGCTCAAAGCTGGGGGCGGGAATGTCACCAAGGATTACCGACCGCGAGCCTCCGACCTCGGAGCAAGCCGAGCCGAGGGCAGCAAGGGCGTCAGCGTGAGCGTTGCGCGCTCGGCCGATATGCCAGAAATCGACCTTCTTGAAGTCTTCTTGCAATTTCAACACATGGCTGAGATATTTCAGCATTCGGCTGTCGCCGAAGCCGTAATCGCTATTTAGCTGGTTGACTACCAACATGGAATCGCTGTAGACTTGCAGCTCTTCTATGCCGAGGTCCAAGGCGAGGCGTAGCCCCGCGATGAGAGCCTCATACTCGGCTTCATTGTTGGTGGCCGGAAAGCAGATGCTCATGGCGCATTCGTGGAGGGTGCCCTCGGGGGACACGAGGACGATGCCAGCCCCCGCCCCCCGGCTGTTGGAGGCACCGTCGACATGCATGCGCCAGGACTCACCGGCGTAAATCGTCGCCGACCTCGGGGGAGATCTCCTTAGGACGACTCCCGGCTGCAAAGGGGCGGGATCGTCAGCTGCCCTTTCCCGCTCCTGTGCCTCGGCCTCCATCCTCGGGGTGAGCTCGGCTACGAAGTCTGCCAGAGCTTGCCCCTTGATGGCAGTCCGAGGCTCATAGCGGATGTCAAAGTTAGCCAATTCCATGGACCACTTGCAAATTCTGTCTGAGAGGTCCGCCTTCCGGAGCACGGCTTTGAGAGGGTACTCGGTGGTAACGATGATTGTGTGGCACTGGAAGTAGGGGAGAAGCTTGCGCTTCGCCGTAATGAGAGCAAGTGCCAACTTTTCCAGCGGTTGATATCTCGTCTCAGTCGGGAGCATAGTCTTGCTGGAGTAGTAGATGGGCTGCTGATCTGGCCCCTCCTGCCGGACCAGCGCCGAGCTTTTCGCATGCTCCGACACCGCCAGGTACAGGTGGAGGTCCTCATCCTCCGCCGGGGTAACCAGAAGGGGGGCCTTTTCCATGTACCATTTGAGCTCGGCCAGGGCCCTATCGCACTCAGGGTTCCACTGGAACGCTCGCTTGCTTGTCTTGATGGACTGAAAGAACGGGCGGCAGGCATCCGAAGATTTGTTAATAAACCGGTTGAGGGCTGCCGCCATCCCAGTGAGTCGCTGGACTTCCCTGATGGTCGTTGGGGCTCGGAGTCTTTGGATGGCGGTGACCTGATTGGGATCCGCCTCGATCCCCCGCCGAGTGACGAGGTACCCCAAGAATTTCCCCGAGCCTACCCCAAAGGCACACTTCTCGGCGTTAAGCCGCAATTTGTGCGCCCTGAGTATGGCGAAGACCTTGCCGAGGTGACTCAGATGGTCCTCCGCGAGTCTGCTCTTTATCACCATATCGTCGATGTATGCCTCTATGATGTCCCCGAGCTCCCTCTGGAACATCTTGGAGACCATCCTTTGATAGGTGGCGCCGGCGTTCTTCAGGCCAAAGGGCATTACCTGGTAACAATAAGTACCCCTCGGCGTGATGAAGGCCATCTTTTTCACGTCCCCCTCGTCCATTGCAATCTGGTGGTACCCTCGGTACGCATCCATAAAGCTCAACCTGGCGTGCCCGGCGGTGGCATCCACCAATTGGTCTATCCGAGGGAGAGGGAAGCAATCCTTCGGACAGGCGTCGTTGAGGTTGGTGTAGTCGACGCACACCCGCCACTTGCCGGTCTTCTGCTTGACCACCACGGTGTTGGCCAACCAAGTAGGGTACCGTACCTCGCGGATGGCCTCGGCCTCTATGAGCTTTTGGACCTCCTCTATTACGGCGTCCGAGTGGATGGCCGAGGACAGCCTTGGTCTTTGCAACACCGATTTCCTAGCCGGGTCAACGTTGAGTTTATGCGTGATGAAACCCCGGCTCACACCTGGCATTTCGTAGGGAGTCCACGCAAAAACCTCAACGTTGTCCTTAAGGAAGCGAACCAGGTCGTTGCGCTCGGGGTTGGAGAGTTCGGAGCCCACCATGAAGTACCGGCTGCCATCCTCGTTGATTGGCACCTTGAGGAGGTCTTCCACGGCCTTCTCCTCGGCCGGGGAGCCAACGTCGTCGAGGACAGGAGTGGACTCTGGCATCTCGATCCACTGGACCTGCCTCGGCATCCTATTCTCCTTTCTGTCCTTCACGCGGACAGCGTTTACAAAACATTTCCTGGAGGCCATCTGGTCGCCCCAGATGGTCTCCTGCTTCCCGGACGCGCCGATGAACCAGACGCACTGATGGAGGGTGGAGGCGATCGCCTTCATGGCGTGGAGCCATCCTCGCCCAAGGATGGCGTTGTAGGGGCTCGGGGAGTCCACTACCGTGAAGTCGACCTGCAAACGCATCGACCCCGCCCCGACGGGGAGAGTGATGCTACCAAGGGGGTACACGGGGTGTCCCGCGAATCCCACCAGCGAGGTGTCCGTAGGGGTCAGCTCACTACGCGTGCGTCTTATGGCTTTGAACGCCGAATAGTAAAGGACGTTCTCGGAGCTCCCCTGGTCGATCAGTATTCTTCGGACGTCCGTATCATTGATCCCGACCTCAACCACGAGGGCGTCCTCGTGGGGGAGCTGCAATCCTTCCAAATCGAGCTCGGTGAAGGAGATCGTGTGGGGGTCCTCCGGCTCCTGATACTTCCGCTTCGGGGGTTGCCCCACCGATAGCAACTGCATTCCTTGTTCAATCTGCACCAACTCTTGTGCATTGCCTCTGCCAAGTCCTTACTGACTGGGCCGTGTATCGTCACAACGACCCCACCCCGTCCCCTTTGCCCCCCGGGGGGGAGGGGAAGTGGGGGAGGTCCACGAGCGGGGAGAGGTGTCCTGGCGCGGTCGATCCATTGTTCTAATCGCCCCTCGGTCACCAATCGCTCCAAATGTGCTTTGAACGGTCGACAACTGGTCGTGTAGTGCCCCGGCTCGTTGTGGTAGGTGCATCTGCCCCTCTGGGTCGGGTCCGACCCAATCTTGTCCTCGGGCCAGAGAAACCATCTCAACCGGCCAATCTCTGTGACCAGTCTGTAGATTGGGAGGATGAAGACGGTTGTCTCGGCCACGAAGTCGTTGTCGTTCCTGGGGGGCCTTTCCCATCCTCCCCCGTTATCGTTTCCTCGGCCATTGGTGTCCCGGCTAGAGTTGTCTCGGTAGCCCCTGCTACCGCCTCCGCCAGCCGGTTCGTTCCTTCCACCCTTCTTGACATCATTGACCTGCTTTTTCCCCTCCTTTGGGGAGCTCTTGCTGGCACCCCCCCTTGAGGCTTTATTTACAAGGAATTCTTCCAACTCTCAGTACCTGTCCACGGTACGAATGAGCTCGGTCATGTCTTTCGGGGGGTGCACCATGAGGTCCTTGAAGAGGTCTGAGGAGTCCTCCAAGCCATTCTTAAAAGAGGTGGCCGCCACCTTCTGGTCGCAATTTTCAACCAGGTTGTACACCTCCCAGTAGCTGGCGATGTACTCCTTGAGGGTCTCGTCTGACCCCCTCTTCATGTTTACTAGCGCGTCAAGCGTCCTTGGCTGTGTGTTGCTCGTCACAAACCGAGACGTGAACGCGCGCTCGAGCTCGTCAAAGTCAAAAACTGACCCCGGAGCGAGCTGGCCGTACCACAGGAGGGCAGTGGTCCCCAAACTTATGGAAAAGGTTTTGCACATGAGGGCATCACTATGTCCATAAAGCTTGGAGACCGACCGGTACTGTTGTATGTGGGTGATGACATCCGTGGTTGGCTCGTACTTGTCGAATTTTGGGATATTGAACCCCCTGGGAGGGATTACATCAGCGACCTCGGCCGCGAAGGGTGACTGCTTCGCCTTTTCCAGCCGGGAGTCAGACTGGCTGGGATTGGGATTGTGGCGCCTGTGGTCGATCGCCTGGTGCCCCCAGCAAGCTATCTTGGGAGGGACGGTGTGCCGATGCCGGACCTCTACGTCGTTATGCACATTGCTCCGCTCGGTCGACCGTCTCTTCGCATAGGGCCCCCGGTGGTGCGTGTCTTCTCTCGCGCCGGGGTGCCTTGCTTTGTCCTCGGGGTGGTAGACCTTTTGGCCACCCGTCCGAGTATTGACTAGCACTATGTTTCCTCCCTGGTGGCAAAGCTCGTACCTCTCGCCTGGGTTGAGGCCCTAGTCCCGGTCGTTGCCGCCCCTTCCCGCCGAGGTGGCCTCCGGGGCGCCAGTCCTATCATGACGACTCCGTCGGTTATCCTCGGGGAGAACCTCCCGAGCACCCCGTCAATCCGCCGACCAACTAGGGTTGCGGGCACCTGCTCGATCAATCGATGAGCTTTGGTGTTGGTAATTCCCCCGGACTGCCGACGGGTTGCCTCCGCCGCGCTCGGCTAGGCCTCCATCTGGGCCATTGTCTTTATTGAGGTCCCTCTGTGTCTGCCGCATGTGATCTGCGTCCCTGCGACCGTCCGGAGCCCTAGCGCTCGAGGTGGTGGCGCTATCCTCCTGGTACTCGGTTCGCCCTGATTGCTCCCCCGCCGTCTGCTGGTTCTGGGAGGGGGCACGCTCCTGAGGGATAACAAAGGCAGTCCCCCGGCTATCAACCTCAATGATAGGGCCGAGGCGTTTGAATACCGTAGCCCTTGCTCCCTCGCTTCTTGTGCTCGGTGGGGGCCTCCTCCTTCTCGTTCGACCCCCAGACTTCAAAGTTGTAGGCTGATTTCTGGCTTGCTTCATAGCAAGTACCTCCTTTCTCAACAAGGCCAATTCGGCCTCCACGGTGAGAGGTAGAGGCGGAGGCAACGCCTCTCTCTGAGCGGGGGTAGTGAGGTTGTCAAGGGAGACAACATCGCCGTTCATGCTGAACAGGACGCTCACCGTGCGGGCGTGACGGGGGAGAGGGTGAGCCCCAAGTCGCCCCTGACTTGGTGGTATTTGTCGCGGCCAGCGCTTTCGATGTATTCTCCGCGGCGTCGAACGCACCTCTGCCGAGGGTGAGGTTAGCCATCTCTTGGTAGCTTTGGAAAATGCGTGAAGGAAGTCCTGAACAAGAATGAAGAACCACCACTAATAGAAAAGAGAGCCTGGGAGAGATATACTCAGAGCTTCCCCAGCAGAGTCGCCAAATGTGGGGGAGTTCTTCACCGGACTGGCCTCTTTTCCCGTTTGGAATTGCACTGAGGGGGGAGGAGCTGGGCTGGACCTCACTTGGTCCCTAGGGACTCGTCGGAGAGGGGTACCGGAGCTGCTGGGGTACGCCGGAGTAGGACCTGCACAAGGGAACAACCACGTTAGTACCAAGCCCGGACGGTGGTGGTCCGGGATGGTACTCCGATGGCTAAGTCAGCAACGGTGGGAGAGGTATAGTAGAGAACTAGAGAGAGAGTGTGTAGCTTAGAGCTAAATGTAGGGAGAGAGAGTTGTGTGTTGAGGATCCGTGTATAATGGGGGTGAGGGGCATACTTATAGGCGAGGGAGCGCGTGGCCGGCACGCCCTTCGGGGGCCTCACGCGCCCCGTCCCTGACATCGCATTGAATTCATGGACCGACGTATGCCCCTCAAGTGGCGCCTCGGCCGTCGCGCTCCCTGCAGGCGTAGGTTTGCAGGGTTGGTGGCTTGCCATGATGCAGTGCACGTGGGGTGGTTGAGCTCATTAATGTGCCACTCAGACTGTCAGGAGGTGCCTCGATCGAGCCCTCCTGCCACCTGACGCGACCTGCCCTGGTACCGAGGTCGACCGACTCGGTCCAGGGTACCCTCGGGAACATTACCACGAAGGCACCTCTGGACGCTCCCGGCGCGGCCTTTCGAGGTGAGAGTCTGGCCGAACCTGCTCTCTCCGGGGGAAGCCTCCCCCGGCGTTTCATGGCGATTAGGTGGGGACCACTGCGGACCCTCGTCCCCTTCGGGGGACGCTGCCGAGGATTACGAGACCCCCTTGATCGCCCCGGCCGCTACAAATAGTTTATTTGTTCGTCTTGTTGGCTAGGAAAACATTCAAAGATTGTACAACACAACAACAATAACAACAATAACATAACCCATGTAGTCCCCAATAATTGGGGGTATGGGCTGGGGATGGATAGGACACAGAACTAACCTTTGGCAATAAATGCACAAAGTGACTGCTCCCAGAATACCACTGAAACAGATGGATTAGAGACAGACCTAACCGTTGGCAATAAATGCACAAAGTGGCTTCTCACAGAATACCACTGAATCAGTGATCCCCCTACACCGTCGCGTTTGCTGCGGAATCATGCCCTCAAATCAAAGTCAAAAGGCATAAGAGAGGACAGACCCAAGAATTATTTTGATTTATGTGCACATTACCATGCTTCTTTCATTCAACATTCAATCCAGAGCATTGGCGTTGTACAATAGTAGAACTAGGACTAAGCAGAAGCAGCTAAATGGATGTGATCATTGTAACTCATCAGATGAGGCCAAGCCTTATGGACGGATGGGCTAGTCTTTTCCTTTTTCTAATCTAAAGAGATAAGAAAAGGAGTAATCACTATCATTTTTTTCCCTCCTTATGTGTCTTCTCTAATCATTGCCCACAATTGATTTCCTAAGTTGAATCACTAAATTTTTTCTCAATATTATTTCTATCTAGTATCATGATTTTATAAGAAAATTCCAAAAAAACATCTGAACTTTGCGTGCAATGTCCCATCAGCATCCAAACTTTTCAAATTTAAATCGAAAAAACCCATGCCGTTTGTTTCCGTCAATTAATTGCCTAACAGGAAAATCCTACATGTCAACCTAACAACCTAGACGACGTCGTTTGTTTCCGTGAATTGCCGTTTGTTTCCGTCGTTTGATCTGAATTGTTTATTTGTTCGTCTCGTTGAGTAGGAAAACATTCAAAGATTGTACAACAGTTGAACTAGGACTAAGCAGAAGCAGCTAAATGGATGTGATCATTGTAACTCATCAGATGAGGCCAAGCCTTATCTGGTCTTTTCCTTTTTCTAATCTAAAGAGATAAGAAAAGTAGTAATCACTATCATTTTTTCCCCTCCTTATGTGTCTTCTCTAATCATTGTCCACAATTGATTTCCTAAGTTGGATCACTAACTTTTTTTCTTAATATTATTTCCATCTAAAGTCCATTTTTTCAGAGTTGTGCTAGAATCATGATTTTATTTGCCACTTCCAACAGCCTTCACTGTACATGCATTTATTATTATATTTTTATCGGCAACAAAAGTTTTATTAAAACTTGACAGAACCTAAATCGAGAAGAGAAAATTCCAAAGCAAACAAAATCCACCTGACACGACAGAATCATGTGCAAAACTGGAACCTATATGGCTAGGAATAGAGCATACAACCAACAAAATGGTGAATGTAGAAAAAGGAAAGAATTAACAGGAGAATTAAGCAAACCACCCCACCAATGCAAAGATAATAACCTATTGTCCCACACTGAAACCTTAATATAGGACTCCCTATGCAGCAACAAAGCTCCATTAAAAGTTCTCCAACAAACACGTTCAACCAAACAACTTCAGAACCATGTACATATCATAGGGAAAAACAAAAGTAAAGAAAACGCTATATCATCTTTTTAGAAATCCTAGGATAAGATGACATATCCTATAATATATACAATATATATGCGTATCCCAATTCAGTACGTATCCTACAATTATTTAATGGAAGAAATTCTACTATTATTGTAGGAAGTATTCCACCTCGATCTAATGCATTAATCCAACCTCAATGTAGGGCTTGAATTGAATAGAAGAAAAATTATACATCAACCTGAACAGAACCAGTGCGGCGAGTACGAGCTACCTTCTGATCAGATAGCGACCGGAAAGCCTCCTCTGCTATCGTCTCCTCAAGGTGCACCCAACCCACTGGTTTAATCGAGTTTTTGAGCTCTTTCGAAACTGACCCGAAGGATCCAGTCGTCGGCAATGGCAGATTTCGTGTTTCCAGGTGTGTTCCGAGGTTCCTTCTGTCACGCCCTCAAAATTTAAAAGGATAATTCATTAGGATAATCCACGTGGATGGTCAACAAGTCCACGAGCCACGTCAAAGTCTAAATAGAATAGTCAAAGTCAACATCAAAATACACCACGGTCTATGGGTACCCGTACCCCAAAATGGGATAAAATAAATGTATAGTTATTACAAGTCCAATGTCAAAAGAAGAAACTTAATTGAGTTACAAAATCATCTTAACAAAATACAAGTTCTAGGATGATGATATAACTCCTCCATTAGCTTTCAAAAAAAAAAACAATGCATGTATGCACTCCAAGCACTCTATATCATGCTCCTTGGTGGGTACCTGAAATTTGTAAGGAGGAGCTCACTAGCCTAGTAGAGAAATGTCTAACAAATCTAAGTGAAATGAAATGCATATGGATAATAGACAAGAAAGCACAAGTCACGTAACAAGAGTTAAGAAAGAGTTCAAATGGTTTAATGGCTTGAAAAGGACACATAATCAACTAGATTTCACTTACTCTCGCCTCTTGTACCCAACTTGTACCCGATACACCACATATTTCCCACACGTTAACCACATACATCTTATTCCTTTCAAACATTTGATTATTCTCCGGGCATGCCATATAGGCCCCGTGTCACTCCGGGCATGCCATAAAGGCCCCGTGTCACTCCGGGCATACCATAAAGGCCCCGTGTCACTCCGGGCATACCCCTTTAGGGCCCCGTGTCACTCCGGGCATACCCTTTCGGGCCCCGTTTCATCATTACCACATTCATACTCTATTTCATGCTCAATAATATCATTACGATGTCCATATGTCTCATCACCTTACTATCATGTGTTAATTTCACGCAAAACTCATGTTTCGAGTTACCCGAACGTGTCCATAAAGGAGATTTTGACCCGAGTGTCAAGGATGTCAAAGTGACCCTCCCGGACCCTAACATGTGACCAACAACTTACACAAACGAGCCACAAACAATGGATCATGATTCATGAAATTTTTCAAAAAAGATAGGTGTCCTATTGATAGGAGGTAAAGTCCTATTGATAGGAGAGAGATCAGATTGGCCACTATTGAAGCATCAGAGAGTCCTATTGATAGAAGGTAAAGTCCTATTGATAGGGCGTCAGAGGCTCCTATCGATAGGAGATCAAGTCCTATCGATAGGGCAGCCATCAGATTGGCCAAAACGAAAAGTGAAAGGCTCCTATCAATAGGGGATGAAGTCCTATCGATAGGACAACACCAGATCCAAAATTTCTCAAGCAACGAAATGATCAATGGGGCTTCTCTATGGGCATTTCTTGGTTCCAAATGAACATATTAAGATGTAAATGAAGTTCAAACAACATAGCAACACAACACATTACCTGTTTACAAGGTTTGCTATTTTTCCCAAATTCAAGAAATTGATAAAAATGGGTTTCAAGTAATTCACAAGCATCACCATGAAATTAAGCAACATTGGGATATGTTATCACCCAAATCAAGAGAAGAACAACATAGGAGCTAAGGGATGATGACTTACAATACAAATTTGACAAGAAGATGATTTTCTTTCAAGCAAATCCACAAGGCATGGAAAATTTACAATCAATTGACTATACACACACATACACTACATTTACTCTTAGAAGAGTTAGAAATTTCCCTACCTCAAGTGGAGGAAAGCTTGTAACATCTCCAAGAAGCAAAACCCAAACCCTAGCTTCAAGATCCAAGGAAAATTCTTCAAACACCGGTGTGAAACAAGCACATGACCGCGTAGAGCATGAGATTTTATGAAAGTTTTGTGAAGGGAGTAAGCTTGGAGCTCGAGATTTAGTGGAGTTTGTGGGAGAAATTAAGGAAGAAGATGAAGAACAATGGAGGGTTAGAGAGAGAGAGAGAGGTGGCTGGCTATTTTGGAAGGGGAGAGGAAGTGATTTTCTCTCCTCTCTCACACACCACATATTAACTTTAGAAAAATTACACCCCCGGTCCCTATATTGACTTGTGTATAGCACTAAGGCCCAAATCAATTAACTACACCCAACAATCCATTACCTAAACATTTTAATCAATTCCTCACATTTCTCCAACTTTATTTTCGAAAAAAAAAAAAATAATAATAATAACAATAATAATAACAATAATAACAATAATAATAATAATAATAAATTATTAAAAACACGGGTTCTTACACCTTCGCTCTGATACCACTTGTTATGTGAGGATCGGCTAACCAAACACACACACACACGAAAATAGAAAGTAATCACAGAGAAACACTCAAGACTAAAACGTCCTTCCCCAAAATCGGGTATGTCCACGGGATAGCGGATTCACAATACGTGGGGAGGATTTACAATCACACTCAACTCAAAAGTGGAGGATAATTTTGGAAAGTAGAGGTAAAAGTTGATGTGATTAGTGTAAAGTTGAGGAAAAAGTTGATGTGAAAGGTATAATGATGACATTTCTTTAATAAGTTGGATTTACGAAGCAACACATTTAAAAAGGGACGAAGGGAGTATTTTTTAGATACTGTTTGGTGGATGAGTTTTTGGAAAAAAGTAATAATTAGAGAGAGGTGTAATAGTTGGAGAGAGATAGAGAGAGGAATGAAAATAATGATTGGATAGAGGGATATGAGTAGAGAGAGAAATATGATTGATGATTAAAGAGATGAAAGATAAAGAAAGAATCTTTTTGGAAATTTTTTTTGAAAATGTGAAGTGAACAAAGTGAAAATCTTTTCTAATTATGTCACATCCGATTTTTAAAATGGAGATATAGAGATTGATAGGAGTGGCTCTTGTGAACACCATAGAACTTTAAATCACAATTGCAAAACGGAACACACAACCCACAGACTGATTATTTCACTCCCCAATTACACATCCTAAAATACTAGTACTTCTCAGAAGGGGTTTTCAAGTACCCTTTTGACCCTTCTTAGTTATTTCACTCTTGTTTTTACCTGCCACAAAGCTTTTATTAACATGTACATTGTACAGTACTGCCAACATCATTCTTATATTATTTGCTCTCACGGGTGAGGGCGAGATCGTTGTCACTAGTACTTAGGACCTTCGTCGTCACACATGAGAGAATGTAAGAATAGATGTAAGCTTTCAATTTTTCTCAACTTTTGTCTTCTCAAATCAGCTTCAGCATAATTAGGAACATCCTCCAGTCCCAAACCCTATCTTCCCACCATCAACATCATGAACCACATCCAATGTCTGCTGTTGCACATTCCCGAAAATACCCACTCTGAAGGCTTTCCTATTTCCGGCAAACGCAAGACAAACCTGCGATAAACTGATACCATAGAGTATCCCCGCGGGGTCCAGTGGAACCTCGACGTCTCCGTCAAATAAGAAGCTTATTGTTGGAATCTGCACAGTATCGTAATTAGTAAAATCATAGCACGTGTCCAAAATCGACGCCCCATTAGTCATATTGTAATCCTTCAATGCTTCCCGAAAACTTGTCCGGAGGGCGGCGTATGCCGCCGGCTGAAGCCGGGTGATGACGGTTCCGGAGTCTATTATGTAGGATTTCATAAGAAACCCTAAACCCAAGAACTCATGTCAAACCATTGAAGAAAATAATAATAGCGGATGCGTACCTGTCGCCATGGAGGATGAAAACCTTGTGTGTGTGGTTGTTCGTCTTCCACCTCCAAAGCCCTACTCTTGATCTTGACCTTAGCCTCACACGCGATGGGATGGTATGAGAAAGAGATTAGGGTTTGGAGTGGGGACTTAACCACATATTTATAGGCCTTGGTTCCATCACAGCCCATCATAATAGATGAAACCCTAATGGGCCTTTAATGGTCTCTGCACTTAATAATAAGTCCGTACCACTTAATGTACGTGATATAACCCAAATACGCACTAATAGAGATTTGTCAATTACCCGGGAACATTAATTAAATGATCACGGCTTAATGGGTAGTACCGACACCACTCAAACCTTATTCGACAATATACAACATCTAATTATATGATCTATGTAGGCCCACCTACAGAAAATTGCTAACAATCTCCCACTTGGGCCACATAGGTCATCCAGATATTAGACATTGTAAACTTTAAGAGCTCAAACTTTTATTGTCGAAATTTATGAGTGTAATCTCAAAACAATCTGGTCCATTGAAAACACAAATATAGGATCATGGCGGCCTTTGCCATATTTATCATGGCAGGACCCATCCATGGTCACAAATATCTATGCATTCAATGACATAGATCAAGTACGGAAGTGTAGCATAGAAATTACATGCAATAGGAAGTTTATTTTTTTCACACATCAAGGATAATATACATAGTAAATTCCGATGAATAAAAACAAAAAGAAGAGTAAGAAAAAGAGGGTGCAAATTAAATCAACATATAAATGATAAGCTTCCTATTCATTTTCATGCGTGTAAAAGAATATTAAAAATATATCATCCCAAATGCATGTCCACTAGGATAAGCTTCCTATTCATTTCTCTCTATTGGAGACATCCATTATTACAAGCACTACTTTTTAGTCACTTCTCTCTATTGGAGACATCCATTATTACAAGCACTAATTTTTGGTCACTTTATCCACTGACGTTAGTTTAGGGCAACTAATTGCCTGCACTAATTTTCAGTATGTGTTAGCCAACACTCCTCTAAACAGTGGCAACTCTAGGAATTTGGAAGTGTGATTTATTTATAAATATCAAATACCTTTACCAACCATAAATCAAAGAAAATATTGCAGTAATGGCAAATAAAAATTTATTCCAACAAAAATCACATTTAAAACTCAACCTAATAATCAAAAGGTATAAATAGTTTTCTCTATTTTCAGTTTTCACCACATACAAAAAAAAAATTTTGCACAAGCTTCTACAATTGCATTCAACGCGGTCTCGAGTTCTGAAATCGTTGCATGATAGTATCTAGGTCGATATTATCAAATATTCCCTCCGTCCCAAATTCTTGATTCTGCTTCACTTTTTGAACCATTCTAACAATTATCTATATTTTATAGTCTATAATTTTTCTATGATTTTAAAATATGTGTTTGATAAAATCAATTGAGATCTATTGAACAAGATCCATATGAGATATATAAATCATTATAAATCTGACGATATGAACAATTTTTTAAGAGGTCCCAATTCCCAAATAGTAACTAGGAGCAACAATTTGGGATGGAGGGAGTACTTCCTTAGCAAGACGATCAACCTCTCCATGTCAAAAGAACAAAACGAGTGGTTAAGATTCAAACAAGCCACACAAAGAGGGGGATGAAAGTTGGGGAATTATCCAATGGTTTCAGCCCTAAATTTATGGGGGTTCATTTGTGAATTTCTTAAAAATATTTACCATAGTAGTAGTATTTTTTTTTTGTGCCGTGGAGTCGGCTGACCCCCTCACTTTGCTTTGGCGTCGCCCCTGCCTCCAGAGTTAGTTATATCTTGGAGATGTGAAGTTCTAATTGCTTTAATAAGCATGAATGATGGGGCGAGGCCGTTTGGCTGTTGAATATATCTCAAAAGTTTGTTACCGTTCATGACGGGAGGATATCTCGGAATCGTGGGTGAATTTGTTGGAAATAAGGTTGTTCGAACACTATCTTTGCTGAGTGTTTGTTTGGGCTAGACACAGTGATTAATCTTGGCAGACTAGTGTAAGTAGTGCAGGGACAGGCTGATCACCAGGATAAGCAGAGCAGATCCTGCTTGGTGATCATTTTATCCCTATCACCTCGTCTTTTTTTTTTATGAGCAAAGAGGACAATCACAACCAAGGCAAAGATCCCAGTTATGTTAGCACCAGAACTGAGGACAATCATATGTCGAGCCATAAAACGTAAAAGGATAGCAAGAAGTCAACCCAGAGAAGAAAAATAGGGCCCACCCCTGATTCCATAATTTGATTTGAATAGTTTAATTTGTTCGTCTTGTTGGGTAGGAAAACATTCAAAGATAGTACAACACAACAACAATAACAACAATAACACAACCCATTTAGTCTCCAATAATTGGGGGTATGGGCGAGGGATGGATAGGAGACAGACCTAACCTTTGGCAATGAATGCACAAAGTGACTGCTCCCAGAATACCACTGAAACAGATGGATTAGAGACAGACCTAACCTTTGGCAATAAATGCACAAAGTGACTGCTCACAAAATACCACTGAAACAGTGATCCCCCTACACCGTCGCGTTTGCTGCGGAATCATGCCCTCAAATCAAAGCCAAAAGGCATCAGAGAGGACAGACCCAAGAATCATTTTGATTTATGTGCACATTACCATTCTTCTTTCATTCAACATTCGATCCCGATCATTGGTGTTGTACAATAGTAGACTAGGACTAAGCAGAATCAGCTAAATGGATGTGATCATTGTAACTCATCAGATGAGGCCAAGCCTTATGGATGGATGGGCTAGTCTTTTCCTTTTTCTAATCTAAAGAGATAAGAAAAGTAGTAATCACTATCATCTTTTTCCCTCCTTATGTGTCTTCTCTAATCATTGTCCACAATTGATTTCCTAAGTTGAATCACTAACTTTTTTTTCAATATTATTTCTATCTAGTATCATGATTTTATAGGAAAATGATGCAGAACAAGTAGCGGCCCAGTTCTATGATCAATTGGACCGGTCGAAGCCTAGGAGGCCCAAACAACTCTTAATTGAAAATTGCCAAATTCGGCAATTTATCGACGAGCCCGGAATAGGCCCAAACTTGGTGGGCTGAAGCAGAATCGCACTGTGATCAAGACTCACGACCCTAATCGTGACTGATGGTGGATTTCGGCCAAATTCATTCGTTTAGGCCTTCAATTTAGTAATTTTGCTATTTCAGGTAATAATTAGATTACGAATTACTCTTAATGTGTAATTCCGTTTTCATTGTTTCCACTTGGGAATTTCTTATTTTTCTTTCTAGTTTTCAATTTTGGAAGTTTCCCCAATTTTCGGGATACTTTATTTTTAGGTAAGTTTTTGCTAGGGTTTGCTCGAGTTTCCCTATAAAAGGGCGTGTAACCTCTATTATTATTCAACTTTTAATCAATTATAAATCAGAGTTATTCTCTTTCTCTTGTGGATTCAAGAACACTCGTGGATTCGAGACCTATTATCGTTTGAACTAGTACGCAACTAGTTTCTCGTGAATTCCGCTGCGTCAAGTGGTATCAGAGCAAGATCGTTTTTGGCTCGATGGCACCTAACAAAGTTGATGACACAACCCGTGACGTTGCTCAGGGGCTTGCTGATCTAAGGGTGACGGTAGAAGAACAGCGAATCCAGTTGACAGGGCTTTGTGAATTTCGCGACGAAACACGAACTCAGTTAACGGCAATTCAAGAAACACTGCAACAGCTGCAGTTGACTCTTCGCCAAAACCAGGGACCAGTAGAGGTTGAAGAGAATCGCGCGGTGGGATTTGCCCAACGCCGTCCTCTTAACCAAGATCGGGAACGCGCGGTGGGATTTGCCCAATGCCAACCCGATAACCGAATTTTAGTCGGGAGACGCCCGGCTAATCATGCAGACAGTGAAGAAGAATCAGAACCAGAAGGAGAAGCGATAGAACACCCTCCACAAGAACGTCCGCAACTATTGTTCGATGAATATCGTGTGAAGGTGAGCCTTCCCACGTTCAGCGGTAATCTCGAAATTGAAGGGTTCTTGGACTGGCTTTCGGAAGTTGATCGATTCCTTGACATGATGGGAATTCCAGACTCAAGGAGGGTCAAGATGGTCGCTTACAAACTGAAAAGCGGCGCTGCAGTTTGGTGGGACCAATTGCAGACGAAGAGACGAAGGCAAGTGTGGACGGCCCACCGGAAAACGATTCGGTTCGCGTTTCGAAAAGATTGTGATTGTTTGAGTCGCCACCCGGATTTTAGGTCCGAACCCGAGAAACCGATAAAAATATGACTCGTTGCCCATTGAAAAAGATTTTACTAGCCATTGTGAAACCAAAGATTTCTCGGATTCGGGGGTTTGGTTACAAGAGGGGAAGGGTTTTACGGCACCCCTCTCGCCCGGTCCGTGAACCGGTCTCTACTCAACATTTTGTGGGATTTTGAAAATATTTGAAATTCAATTTATTCACGAAAATAAGGAACCGGGGATGGGAATCACGTAAACAGTAAGAAAACATAAAATGTGAATCTGAAGTGGATGCTTGTGCACATGATTTATATGAGAAATGATGATGATAATAAAGTGAAATGATACAAATATTCACAAGGAACAATAAATTACAGAAACTACACAAAAATGCCAGAAATTATGAACATGAGGCCTAATTTAAACAACTTACAATCTGAATTCCAGAATGAGAGGATTGAGCGCTCAAAGATGATGGCTTGAGCGCTCAACCTTCTAAACCGATTTGAGCGCTCAATGCTCATGGATTGAGCGCTCAAACCAATTTCGACTCTGAAAGTTTAACCCTTTTCTTATGGCTTCCCTTCCCATTCTTTGTGAAATCAACATTTATAACCATTTTTCACAGATAAACAGATCAAAACACAAATATTTGATTTCTCAAAGATTGATGAGAAGAGAAGGATCATCACAAAATTATCAAGGGAAACATCCAAAAGAGGAGATTCATGCTAAAAGCACCAATACAGAAATACACACACATCAGAAAGGAATTAAAATATGATCCATCATCGAAACAACTATCAATCAACAAACTGCTCAAGAACAGCTTGAGCGCTCAAGTGAATGGCCTTGAGCGCTCAAGCCATAATCTGACTTTCTGATTTCTGACCTTTAAACAGGTTTTCGATGATTCTCAGGATCCTAAGAAAATACCGATTAAAGGAATTTGTAGTTAAACAGTCACTGTTCTACTCTTAATTATGAGCTTTGCAAATATTTTGGTGTTTGATCATCATTAAATGGCTAATCAATGTTCATGCATATGGTTTTATGACACAAATAAACTGTTTGGAGAAATTCATGAACATTGGTAACCATTAAGTGATGATCAAGACTAACAGAAGGCACAAAAATCAACAAAACAGTAACTTGTTCAGAACTGGGCTTGAGCGCTCAAAGCCTGAAGCTTGAGCGCTCAACCCCTGTTGTAACTGCAAATTTGAAAACTCTTTCTAAACAATTTTTAGACCTTTGTGAGTTCAATGTAAGTACAATGAACTTGCTTGAACTCACTAGTCTTCCTCAGATGAACCAAAACAGTGAGTTCATCACATGTTTTACTACCTTTTGGAAATGCTTGTAGTTTGAACTTGATTCTGAGCTTGGGGATGGATGATTGTGGATGTTTTAGTTTATATTCTGGACGAATTAGACAATGTGTGTGGTTGGTTGATGATCAAGAACTGAATTTCTGGATTTGAAAAGTGGTTTTACCAGTGGTTTTGATGGTGAAAGAGTAGTTTTGTAGAGAGAGAGAAATGATCGATTTTCTGGAGGATTTTGGGAGCTGGAGTGTGTGAGTTGGTAACCTCTAAAACCAGGGGTGTTAGATGGTTTTTATAGAGTGAGTGGGAGGGAAGAGAGGAGAGAGAAAGAGTGGGTTTTGTATTTCAGGAGTATTTTTGGTGTATTTTTGGAGTTAGTGGAGTACATTGTACGTATAGAGATCGTATAAGATCATCTCATACGCTCCCCATGCAGAAAATCTCATGATGAGATACTCTGCAAGTTGCTGACTGGATCAGAGTTGAGCGCTCAAAGCCGTGGGCTTGAGCGCTCAAGGTGCTTTCCCAGGATTGAGCGCTCAAGGCCATGGGCTTGAGCGCTCAAGGTGCTTAATGGCAAATTGTTGGCTTGGCTTGGTTCAACAGTGCTTGGGTTGGTTTGAGTTGTTTTGGTTGCTTGGGGTGGTGTTTGGCTGATTTCGGTCAAGTTCAAGTCATTCTCACAAGTTCCAGGTAATCATGATTGGTCCGTTTCATCATTGGAAATGCTCGAGCGCATCTCGGGTTCAAAATTGGGGTGTCTACAGTTGCCCCTCTTGGATGAGACTCGATGCCATTGATTTGGTATGAGTGACGTCCAAGATACAGACAGCCCAACTCGTCCCCCGTAATACACTTCAAGCTGAAAATGATTTAAACAAGCATAAAGCTCTCAAAATGATTTAAACGAGCACGCGGCCCTCAGAAAATGATTTAAACGAGCATAAGGCTCTCAAAATGATTTAAACGAGCACGTGGCCCTCAGGACGATTTAAACGAGCACGTGGCTCTCAAAATGATTTAAACGAGCACGCGGCCCTCAGGACGATTTAAACGAGCACGTGGCTCTCAAAATGATTTAAACAAGCACGCGGCCCTCAGAAAATGATTTAAACAAGCACGTGGCTCTCAGACAATGATTTAAATACTTCGTGCATACGCTAACGCGCAACACACGTACACAACACGTCTCGACCTAGCACGATCAAATACCAAGATTCTAGATCCTCGGATCCACGATCATTTGATTGATTGGGACTAGTGAGTCCAAGGATATGCCAACAAATCACAAGGGTTGCCTAAAATGCCCCTGAGAAGCTTGCAAGAGAAGCCAAAATTAATGCCATAATTGGCCTTGAGCGCTCAGGGTACACCCTTTGAGCGCTCAACCATACCTTGAGCGCTCAACTCCACAGCTTTGAGCGCTCAAACCTCGAATTTCTGCAAAATCGAAAACCCCAAATTCTATTGATCGATTTGATTGATCGATTTCCATGGAGGATACCAGTGATGCACAGCCTCTGGTGGCCTCGCCAACGATGGAAAGGAGTGGGGACGGTACGGTGGTGCCACCACCATCGAGCTCGAGCGCTCAAGGTGCCACAGAGACAGAGAGAGATGGAAGTGGAGAAGGAGAGAGAGAGAGAGAAAGTGGCAGTGGTGGTGGTGAAGATCAATTGGAGGAGAGGGGCGGAGGCAATGGTAGTGGTGGTGGTGGAGATCCAGCCACCAAGGCAACGGTGGCTGGTGGTGATGATGGTGAAGGTGGGGGTAGGGATGGTAGAGAAAGGGAGAGAGATGCCGGCGCGAGTAGTGGTGTAGGTGATGACGATGACCCCCCGGTGCCGGAGAGGGTAGACGAGAGGAGAGAGGAGAGAGGAGAGGGATGAGGAGATGGTGGAGGTCCAAGATGTGGACAGCGACAGCAGTAGCGGCAGTGATGAGACGGCCGAGGGTGCTCGTTGGAGGATAGAGCCGCGGCCCAGCCGGCAGCTTAGTGAGGAAGACAGGGGGAAGGCGGCGATGATTGGTGGTGAGTCATCGACTCGGGGACAGGGTAGTAGGCCGACGGCTCAGGGTCCGGTTGGGATTTCCCGGGAGGACTACCTTGAGCACGCGCCACCAGAGGTGGTGATGGCGGCTGCAGTAGATGCCCCGGGGATTCTAGAGGCGGCGAGGGAGGCCGTGGTTGAGAGCAGAGAGAGAGAGGCGGCGATGCTACGGGAGGCCGCCGCTGAGGACGAGGCGGCAAGGGCCTTTTGCGAGGAGTTTGAGACAGAGGAGGCGGCGGAGGAGGCTAGGCTACGAGCCGAGGAGGAGGAGAGGGCAGCCGGACGGAGAGTGACGGTGGTCCAGGCTGCCAGACAGTGGCTGAGGAGAGGGAGGCCGGCTTTTGACGCTGCGACTTACGCCCCACCAGTGCACCTCTTTGTGCCTTCCGCTTCAGAGGACTATACTCCCCGACGGGAGTTGTACTTCGGAGAGGAGGTGTTACTGGACCCCGAGGTCCACCTCTCGACCGACTGCTTGACGGTATGCTTGCTTTACTTTCTCGTATATTGCTTTCGCGCACTTTCAATAGTTAACAAACCTGATTTGCATTGAATGATTGAATTACTGCTTGATTGATGACTGTATTGAATGAAAGATTGGACTAACGCCTGATTGTTTGCTGATTGTTTTGCAGAGAAATTTGCGCTTGAAGGCTCATGGGGGTATGGGTTCCAGCTGGGAGATCTACCAGCAGCTGCATGCCTCCGTGAGGGCTCTGGTGGATTTGGCAGGATTCGGGAGATTCATCCCGACTCTCACGAGCACACAGCACGACCATGCCGTGGTGACGGCATTGGCCGAGAGGTGGAGGGACTCTACGAGTTCTTTTCATCTCGTCATCGGAGAGGCGACGATGACCCCGCTGGATTTCTCAGCGATCACGGGACTGCGGGTAGGAGGAGACCCGATCCCGTTTGACTCGGGGATTGGCAGGGACAAGGCTGCTCTGAGGTGGTTCTTGGGCTTCGTGCCCAATAAGGAGGGAGAGACGGCCACATATGGCCAATTCAATTTCAAGGGGTTGGGCGAGCCGACTGACGAGGAGGATGCAGCACGGAGGGCGAGGTGCTACTTGTTATACCTGTTTGGGGCTTCTCTGTACCCAAACAGGCGTAACAGGGTGCACCTCTCCTATCTCGGAGGGTTAAGGGACTTCACCGTAGCGGCGAGGTACAACTGGGGCGGGGCAGCACTCGGAAGCTGCTACGCGTTCATGAATGCCGTCTCGAGACGGAAAGGGACCGGCATTTCTGGACTGTGGAGCGTTTGGGAGGTAAAACTCAAAAACTTTCCTTTCCCATTTACATGCATGCATTTCAATATTCGCACTTGATTGACTAACTCATTTATTGCTCATCATGCAGCTTTGGGCCTACGAGGTATTGGGGTTGCACCCCCCAGAGACGCGGCACCAGGATCCGGACGTCATCCCCCGAGCATTGTGCTGGGGGGAGGGCTTCCGCTACGGCGGCTTAGCGCGAGGGAACATCCACGTTCTCCGCGCTTCGCTGGACAGGCTCCCTGCTTCCTTGGTAAGAATCAAATTCTCAAATGCATTCAATCTTGCTTTAGATTTGCTTACAACCATGCACTTGATTACTAACGCTCGAACAACTTTTCGCAAATCCGCTGGAACGTATGGGATGCTATTGACGAGCCTTACTTGGCTCCGAGCAGGAGGCTTACGAGGGGGAGGGTCTTGCTCGGGTGCCAGTACGGCTGGTTCTGGTACCTCGGCGACAGGGTGGTCCGCCAATCGATGCGGGCTGAAGGACCACAGGTGCCAGGACGCCTCCCTCCTCGGATGCTGATGTCTCGGTACACACTGGCGGAGATCGAGCGTTTCACGACGCCCGACTTGGACCTGAGCCAGTATTTGCGCCCGGCCTTGAGCTATAGAGATTATTGGAGGAGGTACTTGGCTGGTTCGCTGAGGTCGGTGGAGTGGAGAGATAAGGTGGAGAGAGAGAAGGCCGTGAAGGCGCGGGCCTCAGCTGGAGGGGTGGCTGGAGGTAGAGTCGAGGGCACTGGCACCTCGACTCAGGAGACGGTGGCATCCAAGTGGTGGGTGCACGTCACTTCTGCTGGTGGAGAGGCAGGGGATATAGACATCCTGAGGCCACCGGCAGACTTTCCGCCGCTCTCGGTACGGGTAAGAAACACTTCAATTATTTAAATTCGCATGCTTTGATTATAAATGCCCAAATGCACTAATGACTCAAATTTTGGTTTGCTTGCAGGTTTCACAGGAGGCGGCGCAGACTTTGCATGAGCAGAACCGAGGACTACGCGTCCTGATTCGCCGCCTCATAGCCGGGGAGGAGGTCACTATCCGCCGAGAGGGCGAGCCAGCACCTCCTGCTGCCCCTGGGCCTTCTCGTCCGAGAGTTGCACCGGTATGTAATTCTTATTGCTTGCATTTTCAATTCCTTGATTATACCGTGTACTGATCCCTTTTTCTGTTTGCTTGATGATGCAGCCGCCTGTGTACAGGAAGAGGCCTCATGCTGGAGTCGACGGTCCTGGAGATATGACTGTGAGGCTCGGGCGTTCAAAGACGGCGGCAGCAAGCCCTGAAGAGGAGAGACCGCGGAGATCATCCCGCCGGAGAGTGGAGGTAGTTACTGAGGGGATAGTAGAGACGAGCTCGAGAGATGATAGCATCGATGACGCTAACTACCCCGCTTCCCGGCAGGAGCGACAGGAGCAGCGACAGGGAGTCGAGACTGAGAGCTCGGACGAGACGATGGACGAGTCGGAGTAGTACATAGCAGACATAGAGTAGTTATAGAGTTTTGCTTTTGCTTTTCATCTTTTCTTTTGATTGGGCCTGCGTGCCCCAGTAGATAGGTGGATTGGGCCTGCGTGCCCCAGATGCGGATTTTCTCATTGGGCGTTGTGTGCCCCGGTGGATAGTGATGATACTTGGGTTTGATTTCCATGGATTTAGATCAGTTTATTCACATGATTTGCACTTTCGATGTTCATCGCATTACTTTCTGCTTTTGATGTTTCAAATGAACAAATCTGTTGTAGAATGTACACAATTTATCCACTAAACTTCGAATTCAAACACCCAAGAACAAAGCTTTTAAACTTGACTTTAAAGAAAAGCTAACATGCTCGACAATTTGGACGAAACATGATTATTTGAATTTATGTACAACTGGAATATGTATTTACATGCCGCGCGACTTGGCACGCTTCTCGTATATGAGCGATCAATATAAACTATACAAAAAACGACCTTAGAACGGAATTTGATGTTCATAAGGCATTTTTGAAAATAAAATACTTCGTGAGCCTGTTTAGACGTGATGGATTGCCATGCTGTCATCTTGACCAAGTCACAAATGACATAAATGCCCCTACGATCATCACCATTTAGCAAGAAATCCCCTGAACCATTTTTGATATGGCGACGGTCGCCATCCCATTGCTTGAGTTGGCCGTCGATACCCCAAAACCTTGCATGATCAAAGAAATGCCTCGGGAACCGCTCCGACAAATCACAAACACTTATTGACACACGCCTCGATGATTGGGAATAGCTAGTAAGGTTAGAAAATAGATTCGAACGCCCAACGGCCGTCTCCTAGCTTCAAACTTCCTTATATGCGTATCCCGTGTCCGAACACGTATCGGCTTGTTAACTCGGGGAACGGGATGCTCCGTGAAGTCACAAATGCCCGTTGGGACTTGGCTCGGGTGTTGAATGAAGGTGAAGAGGCTTAGAAGAGGTTTCGGGCATCAAACGGGCAAAAGTGCAGCTGCTGCTGTTTCTGTAGGCCTTGAGCACTCAATGGGGTTTGAGCGCTCAAGCCCACCACCATGAGCGCTCAAGGTGGTTTCAGGGAGTTGAGCGCTCAACCCCACTGGTTTGAGCGCTCAATGTCTGTGCTGGGCAGGCAGATTGTGTTGCTTCCCAATGCATTTTTGGACCCTTTTGCATGGTTTCTCCTGCCCCAAACGTCTTGTTGCTCTGCTATAACATCTCCCAAGCTTTGAACATCACCTTCCCAAGGTCTTTTCACACTTTTCCCACAAATGCTATGCATTTCCAATACATTTTCAAACTTTCCAACAAAAACACTTTGAAAACATATACTTGACCATCTTGAAAATGTAATCTTTGATTTCCAATGTTGCATGGCAAATTTGTAAGGTTCCTCCCAAGTCCCCTATAAATACCATCCATGATCAAGCCTTTCCCACACACCATTTTCACATCAAATTTCATTTCTCACTCCACATATCTTACTCATCAATCTTCCATTGCCTACCATGGCTGCCCTTGACCCTTCCGTTATCAACACTTGGGTTGCTAGCTTTGAAAACATCGATTGGTTCAACTTCCGAGGTCTCGGACTCAACGCTCTCCGCCACCTCCATACTTTTCCTCTCCGTCAAGACATCTTGCATGCCGCCGTTCGTTGTTGGGATTCTGAGCTCCATGTATTCCGTTTTGGGATGCAAGAGCTTTGCCCGACTGTTGAGGAATTTCAAGCCTATCTTGGCGGTCGTGCTTTCGCCGACCCCGTCATACCACCCATTCGTGAAAATTACGCCAACATTCTTAGCAGGAAGCTTGGTCTTGGGAATGGCGCTGCGCGCTTCTTGATTCGCAATGGGACCCTCAACGTTCTCCGCCTCTTTGCGGACTACAGCCCAACAGGCGATCTTTTAGATTTTACCGTTCAAAACCGGCGCATGTTTGCACTTTGCATGTGCCTCTTGGCATTATATTTGTTGGTCCCATGTGATGGCCATCCGAGTTCCGCCATTGTTGGTGTTGCCGCTCAGATTGAACAACGGAGGGATGTGGTTCCTTTGGTTTTGGCTGAGACAATCATGGGCTTGGATGCGGTTAAGGCTGGAAGGACGAACACATTTGCCGGAAGTCCGCTTTTGCTTCAGGTTTGGTTTATTTGGTTTGGATGTTTTGGTTTTGGGGATTTTTGGTTGTTTGGCTTGGTTTTGACTTTGGCTCGGATGTTTTGGTTTTGTAGATATGGCTGTGTGACAAGGTCGGGCTTTTGAGGGAGCCGGCGGGTGATTGGGTTTACGAGCCACAGACTTGGGTGAGCAGGCCATTTGTGCATGAGGAGGTTGATGAAGATGAATGGTTTGACTTCTTCAGGTCATTGGGGGAGGATCACATCATTTGGCGGTGCCATTGGTTGCCTCTGCCGGATATGACGGCCAATCACATGGGAAATACGTGGGTGATTCTGGCGGGATTGCAAGGGTATGCATATTATTTCCCGCAACGCATTCTCCGCCAATATTGCATCCGTCAAGAAGTGGAGTACTCGGTTCCTGCCACTTTTAGCCTTCCCACATTCAAGCATTCCGTCCTTGAGCATTATCGTTCTTCTTGGGGAAATAGGGTCATTTGGGCTCCTGATCCCTACCCAACTATTCACTTGAATGGACATTACAGAGATTGGATGAGGGGGTAGATGGAGACACGACGCCGAAGAAATTAGCGCAATTTGACTCCCGACTCACTAGGCTGTTTCCCAAAATAAATGGTGTTTTTTTTTTTTTTTTTTTTTTTTTTTTTTTTTTTTAGGCTGCTCAGTTTATGTAATCGAAGAAGTGATTTGAATAAAATTGAACGATGAAGGGTTTCCCCCTCTTGGTTCATTCGGTTCCATATGCTATCTCCTTTGAAAACTGTGAAAACATGAGCCAACTCAACAGATTTAGACCGAACCCCAAGATAGGGTTGCCTACGTATCCCTTTTCAAGGAATCAGGTCATGGCGTAGTTCAGGGGAGGGTTCACTCGGGTATTAACACTCTCCTTTTTGTGCTCTAAATTTTACCTGGTACCGCCTTTCCAGGTTTTCGGTCCAGCGAGCTTCTTTTTAATTTTTGCCTTAAATTTTGCCTAGACTGCCCAATGTGGGTTTTCAGACTAGCAGGCTTGCTCTAATTTTTGCTTGGGTCGGCTCGCCCTTGCGATTTTCCTCCCAACGAGCATCTCTCAGGGGTAATATCGTTTGAGTTGGTCCAAATTGACAAGATTACTGAACTCGTTACCATCCAGATCAAGGATCACTGCTGCCCCACCATCGAGAATAGTCTTGATGATGTATGGTCCTGCCCATTTCGGCCTGAACTTTCCCCGTGGATCGAAAATCGGTGCCCGAATCTCTTTCACCACCATGTCCCCTTCAATCAGATCCCTGGATTTCACCTTTTTGTTGAATGCGCGAGCAATTCTTCTCTGATATCCCTGAATGTGATACAATGCTCGCAACCTCCTTTCATCAAACAACATCAACTCCGAAAATCTGTCGCTCAGCCAATCAGCCTCATCAATTTCACTTTCTACCATCACCCTTAATGAAGGCACTTCAAGCTCGATGGGAAGTACCGCTTCCATACCATAAACCAAAGAGTACGGTGTTGCCCCTGTTGGGGTTCGGATAGAAGTGCGGTACCCCCACAATGCTAGCGGTAACTTCTCATGCCAATCCCTGGATGATTCGATGGTTTTCTCCGAGATGTTCTTGATGGACTTGTTGGCCGCTTCCACTGCTCTGTTGGTTTGCAGTCTGTATACTGTTGACTTGTGTACCTGAACATTGAATTCTTCCAACACCTCTGCTGCCCTTCCTTTGAAATGCACACCATTGTCTGACACGAAGGCATTGGGAACCCCATATCGGTAAATGATGTTTTGCTTAATGAAATGAGCTACTTGTAATGCGGTCAATGAAGCGTAAGAAGCTGACTCCACCCATTTTGTGAAATAATCAATTGCCACCAATATAAACTTGTGTCCATTCACTACAACAAAACTGTGGTATCGCGACAAAAAAAATTCGTCGCCAAAGCACCCTTTTTCGTCGCTAAAGATTTTGGCGAGGAAATTTTTCCTCGCCGACTTTCCTCGCCTATACTGTGTCACAAAAGCCTATTGCGAGGAAACACATTTTCCTCGCCAAATTTGGACAATCTGCGAGGAAACTTTTCCTCGCCAAATCTTGACAATTTGCGAGGAAATCTTTTCCTCGCCAAATCTGGGCAATCTGTGAGGAAACATTTCCTCGCCAAATCTAAAAAATCTGCCAGGAAATGTTTCCTTGCCAAAATCAATAGTATTTGCGAGGAAATGTTTTCTCGCCAAAACTGGACAATCTGTTAGGAAATTTTTCCTCGCTAATTTAATGTATTTTGTCGCCAAACATTGCTCAATAGGTAAATTTTTAGGAACAAAACTTTTCGGAGAGGAAATTTTTTCCTCACCAATGATATAGGCAACAAAATAATTCCTTTCCAATAGGTTTTCTTGCACACATTCTCAGCTAATTTATGGAAATCATTCATTGACAACCAAAAACTATGTAGCATACATAAACGTCAAAACAATACAACATAGCCGATTCATAACACCTAATAATGACATCATGGTCCAAACTATCAAAACTAGCCCATCAAAATAAAGTTTAGGTCCCAACAACAAAAAGGTAAAGTTTAATACAACTTATGCTATCGAATTCTCAAAAAGCATGTTGGGCCTAATCAAAATACTTCACCACCTGGGTGCCAAATTTTGCATTGTATCCTAGTTGCCATATCATCTCTTGCAAGTCCATGAGCTCCAAAGTGATCACATCTTACACACTGCGGAGACAAAAAGAGTAGCATTTGAATGAGCAATCATTTGTGGACAAAATACATGTTTCTAAGTACATTTCACCTAAAAAACAAATATAAAGCAATCAGGTATTGCAACATCAGTATACTGCAGTTTCTGCTCACCACTCCATTCATCTTGTTCCAGTGAAAAAAGAAGAAAAACCACCGTGTGATATCAACCAACAGTAATATAGCATCAAGACAAGTACATGGAAGATTTTACATTGTGGTACTTCTCAGAAAACTAAAATAAACTACTCGAAGTACCATTTTCTTTTCAGTTCATAGAATTCTGTTGATTGGAATCCAAATATCCAGTACAAATTTAGAAGTCCCGGATCAAAATCATATGCGATTTACATATAAACTAATTCATTGACTTCCTTCAGCCAATGCAGCATGAGGCATAATCCTGCCCCAAAAGTCTGCTTGCTTTCCTATCGCTGCTGACCATTGAATTGTAGTCTCAAACCATAATATTCCTAAAGTAGGAAAATGAGCATGCCTTGCCGAAGAAACAACTGCCTTGTGTATGTAACTACCGAAAAAAACCCAGATTTCTCAAGGCAAAACAAGGGCAGGTTCTCCAGAGACAGGAAGAATAGGGAAAATGATTAGGGAGATGGCTTTGAGAGACTAGAAGAATTCGATGATATATTGTCCTCAGAAAATGGGGCATTAGCCTCTGCCTCCAATCCCCCAAGATACCAAACAACGTCAACCCCGAGCTCGTACAGACGGAAGTTCTTGAAGTTTTCAGAAAGGTCCAGGCTGAACTTCAAGAAAGAGCAGCTTTCAAGGGAGAGAAGAAAACGAGGAACAAGTTGAACCAGCCAAAAGGTAAGGAAGATGAACCTGTGGAAACTATCATCCAACTTTTAAGGAAAACCACTACTAAAAAAGGGAAGACAGGTGGCACCAGTAGTGGTAGCAACAGGAACTTCATCTTCACCTTGTTGATGCTAATCAAAAGTCAGTCACAACATTTACTACACGTTAACCCAAAAATCACCCCGGGAAGCTCCAAACGACCGTTCTTTCTAGTAGTCATAAATAAGTAAGCCTAAGAGATACTTATAATCACCTTCACAAATGGCTTTGGCTTACCAAAGAGCATAACTACAACTTTATTCTCAAAGTCAGTTGACTATAAGTACAAAACAAAACAAGGCAGCTGAAAAGTTAAAGCAAAAGCCTAGTCACAACCTTCATTTCTTCCTCTTGAATAATTTTCCTCAATTGGTAAATACACCTTTCCCTGTTAGTAATCACGTAGGTTTTTTTTTTTTTTTTTTTGATCTTGTTAGTAATCACCTAGGTCACCTCCATTGAATCAAGACAAAAAGTACATAACTACCAACAAGGATAGCAAAGAATTCAGAATTCCTCTGTGTCGGTAAAAGGTTTGTGTAAGCCTTAACAATATAGCCACATGAAATCACCTAATATAATGTCAACAAGTTTGCATATTGATTCTCCTAAATCCTAGATATAAAAAAATTGACCCCCTTTAAGTTAGGGTAGTGCTTGTTCCTGGTTTAATTGAAGATCAAAGCTTGCAGCACGAAAGCACTCGGACGAGCACCGTCAGCTATTAATATTAAGTTATAAACCATTAAACCTACACAAATCAGCAAACATCTACACTTATATCAATTGCCATCAGGTACATAATAAAGCTACTGCTTCTTTAGCAAACAACATAGCAAGATATACTGCAAGTAATTATTAGCACCATCTCGTTTATAGCAAAAATATACAGTTTGCTTCTTCTCAAACAAGTGATAATCACGTCCCGCGTGCATGGATGCATATATTTCTTTCTTTATGGTCCTTCGAATCTTATTACTATAAGTCTTTGGTATTTGGGATGTGTAATTCAGAAAACGGCGGTTGTGAACTTGTGAGAAAATTCTGATCACATGAAAGACGTAGTTTATGCGTTGCCAGATGCAACTGTAACCATTGCAGCAATAAAAGGGAGCTGCTTTATGACATTATCTAAAAACAGGGAGCTGCAATAAAAGGGATCTTCTTGCAAGGATGAGAGACAAGGATTTGACTTACAAAATTACTCCCAAGAGAAAAAAATATACTCCCTCCGTCCCAATTTAAATGTCCACTACGGGAGACCGTGCAAGTTTGACCTTAAAAAATAAAACTAATGACTTGGGATGTTCTAAAGTGAAAATATCCTTGGCCTTTTCCTGTTTTTATTTGCATCTTCGAATTTCCTGCAAATAACGGGTTTTTTTTTCCCTTTCATTTGGGGTAAAAGGTATTTGGACAAGTCGGAGAATTCGACTGTGGAACTCGGAGAGTTCAAGAAGATACTGGACTAGTTGTTCCTGTTGAGTGGGGTTTTCAATATTGGGGATTCAATCCCGTGGCTGGATTGCTTGGATTTGCAGGGTTATATAAAGACGATCACATGGAACACTAGACTGTTGTAGCCCCACTTAGATACTCAATGGAACACTAGACGCAGTCCATAGCAGGTCAATTTTATACACAGTACACTAAATAAGTTCTGCCAATCTAGTATTTGCAGAAAAGTTCATTGCGAAGAGTATGAAAAGGATAAATGAATTCAACTAACCAGTCAATCATTGGATGATAATCCACCACTCCCAAGATGTCCAGTGTATCCTTTTTCAATGAGAAACTCCATCATGCTGGCATTAAACACCTGTGGTAAAAGTCTTCTTAAGAAATGCAACCACATGTCAACTGCTTTATTGGTCATGTGGTTTGTTACCTTCAAATTGAGCAACTCAATAACAAAACTCAATAAAGTAAAACTTGAGCAGTTTGGGTACACCTCACGCCTAGCATCATTTAATAGTCTGTCAAACCTTTTTACTTCCTCACCCTGGTTTATATTTGTCGAGTCCCCTCTTATTTGGTCTTCTACCAATGCATCGATACCCCCCCAATCTCTATCCTCATTGCCAACCATTTCATAGTGATCATGAACCTCATCTGACATACGAGGTTCTCCGTGCATATGCCAAATAGTGTAGCTTTGCATAATACCATATTGGAGCAAATGTACTTCAACATGGTTAGTTAATAGCCGACAATAGTTTACACACTTTGTACATGGGCACATAATATATCCGTGTGGGTCCGCAACTCTCATAGCAAAATGAAGAAATGACATTACTTGAAGTCATGGCAGCATAGAGAGATAAAGAAAAATGGGCTTGAATGTTGGCGAATTACTTGAAGTTGCAAAAATATGAATGCTTTAGTTGAGGGACATTAGGAGCTAGTAAAGGGAGTAACCAGGGAAGGTTATTTAGTTAGGATTTTTCCAAATGGGTACAGCCCGTTATGAGGTTGCATCCAGCTTTTGCAGTAGTGTTGTGTAAGGTACATAAACACAAACATGCTAGCCTAAACCAAGTATTATTAATGGAGTCTAACAAACTAAAAGGTTACATAGACTCAAAGAGTTTATGTATCAAACAAAAGATATCGTTAAATTAGTACAAGAGGGAAGGTGATAGACCCATTTTTCAATTATTCTACTTTGAATTAATCCACCTAGATGAATGATTCGATCCAGTAACAACCATACGAATACCAAATTTTACTCATTTGTTATTGAAAAGGCACTTGAAATCACCCCAAATTTTGACACGCCAAACACATTTCCCATGCGGTCTGATGTTATCAAAGGCTTTTATGCCCAATGGCTTATTAGCAAGGACTCTCAAATAACTTTCTACTTGAATAGAAAGGTGAGAGGTGAGAAAAATAAGGCTAATGATCTAATTGAAAACTTTAGCTATGGATTACATTTGTAAGACTGAATAGAGAGATTTTTTTCCAAATGAAAGTTATGGGCCGGGAAAAGTATAAAACTAATTACTCAAAATCACATAATTATAGTGGTTTAAATCATAGACAGTGAGAAATTAATGCCATGAATCCACTGACCGTACGGATTATAGTGGTGTAAATCCTATTTTGTTCAAATTAGTATCTACGTTGTTTGTGTCTTCTTTGGATTTATGGATTTCCAGATGATTATAAAACAAACCCACTACCCATGAGCACCAAATGGTTGTCAATTGATGGTAGTACTTATTTAGAACGTAAGAGGTACATAAAAATTTTGAAATGGCAAGGCACTGAACGATCATTTACAGTGACACAAATTCAATGCCAAGAAGTCAGACAATGATAAACTACAATGGTATTATAACTTAAGTCAGACAACAGGGGCCAATTGTTCTTTCTTAAAATAGCGACATCACTTTTTTTTATCACACTAGTGGTCCTCTCTTTGAAGATTGTGAGAATGCACTATAACTAACTAACAAACAAACAAAGAATAGCACAAATAAATATAATAAAACACTCATTCTAAAAAGTAGTAGCATTTTATAATCCTTTACAGTGTGTTCTGGCCCCAGAATACGTTGATTTTGACGCAAATCGGACCACTTTTTTGGGGATTTAGCTTTTAAGTAAAAAATTGTTTCATCACTACCCAAATCGAGTAAGACACTTGCTTCGCAATCAGTTTTACGACTCCCACGGGAATAACAAAAAGTTAAATATACATATAGTATCATCTGGTTCCAAACTTCCATATAAACCAAGTATATGAAACTATTTCGCCAACAAAGAAATCACTTTAGCTGAAGAAGACAGAGATAGAATAAGAGTGGGGTGAAGATAAACCTCGATTTCCAAGAACTTCCGGCGCGAGAAGCTCACGTTGCAGCCCACATTGTCGATTTCGGAACTTAGGGTTAGGGCTAATCCAGTTGCTGTCTCCGTAAATAAAGAGAGGACCAGGAGAAATTGTTAGAGAAGAAGGGGTCGGAGAGATTTGCTCAGCGAAGAGGGAGAGATCGATCGATTTCTAAAGACGGAGAACTTTTCACGTACATGAGGCTCAAAAGATGAAAGTAATTGGGGACTCTTCGTGCCTTTTTTTCTTTTTAACTGACGTTAAACTCTCTCAAATGAATAAGTTGAAACCTTTTAATTTTAGAGACGAACTTTTTCCTCGCCCATTAGATTTGGTGTCCCGCCAACCCAGCAGATTTTTTTTGCGAACAGTTCAAGTTTCCCGGTTAAATTTTGGAAGCTAACCCGACAAAATATTTCCTCGCCTTTGTATCCAAGTTTAATGGCGAGGAAAAAAATTTCCTTGCCTATAATAAAAGTTTAGCGAGGAAATCTTTTCTCGCCTTTGTGTCCCAAAAAATTGGCGGCACCAAAATTTTCCCCACGAAATAATTTTTGCGAGGAAAAAAAAAATTCCTCGCCATTAGGGGTCTTTTAGCGAGGAAAACAAAAATTCCTCGCCTTTGGTGGTCTTTTAGCGAGGAAAAATGATTTCCTCGCCTATTTTGATCACCTCATTATAATTTTGCGACAAAATTATATTTTCCTCGCCATTGACTGGCTTTCGCGAGGAAATAAAATTTCCTCGCTATTTTTCGTCGCGGTAGATAGATTTTGTTGTAGTGATTCGATGCTGGTGGCGTGATTTTCCCAATCACATCTATTCTCCATACTGAAAAAGGCCAAGGTGTTGCCATTGTATGAAGTTCAGAAGGCGGAACATGTATGAGATTTGCATGGACTTGACACTTATGACATCTCCGCACATACTGAACACAATCTGTTTCCAAAGTTAATCAGAAATACCCTTGCCTCAGAATCTTCTTTGCCATCATCAATCCATTCATGTGGGGTGCTTTGACCGACCGGGTGACTTAAAATAAAGACGAATAAAGACGCGTCCCAAGCGTAGGACTTTCGACCGGTGTAGCATAATATCCGGAAGTACCGGAGTCGAATCCACAGAGACGGACGAACGTGTGCAGAACTCAAAGATGACGGGTTCACAGTTTATCTTGGCTCTTAGGTAGCCACCCCTTGTGCAACTGATCAAATGATTTACCAACTAAATGAATGAAATTAATTAACTCTGGATTTAAAAGGAGAGTACAGCCGTGGGAACTCCAGCGTCCGCAACTAGCTTAACCAATGTTTAATCGGGCCACAATTACTCATTTCACTGATTTTAGAATAAGAAAAAGGATCCCTAACAAATGCGCACCACCTGTCACAAGATTCCGTGCGCACTCGAATTCCGGCGATGCCAGGGTTTTGTTTGTTAGAAGAGTTTTCATTTCCTAAAATTGCTCAAAAAATCAAGTTAATTCGGCCCCGAGGTGAAACATCGATTAGTCTAGCTGCGAGGCGCCTTCGCCCCGCAGCCGCACTCAACACGACTACTCACTCATGATTATAGAAATTTCAGAGAACGAATTAAACCTAGATCTAAACATGCTAGAAGAATCAAATATAAAGACGATAGCTAAAAATACCGTAGATTGCAAAAGAAGAATTGAAATTGATTATCAATACGTGAAGCAGAAATTCTGGAAACATCAACTCGAATGTAGAACGCTGAATGAAGAAAAAATCTGAAAACTGTAGCCGCAAAACTCTAAAGTGCAGAAAAGTATAAAGAGATTCGAACCCTAATTAATGAGCAGAAAAATGTTTATATAGTAGGCACCCTTAAAATTACTCAAAACGCTATCGTTTGCCTTCCCGTAAGCCTTCGGTATCGATACCCCTTATACTAGTATCGATACCTAACTGTTATGTTTGACTTGTTGACTCCGTAAGCCGTAGGTATCGATACTGGTCTAAGGGGTATCGATACCTAACCTTCTGGACAAAAACTTGCACCCTCTTAAGCAATTGGTATCGATACGGCTGTGAGGGGTATCGATACCTATCTCCTTCAGCATAACATTTCAAAATCCAACTTCCAAGCCTTGTTTCCCGCGCTTCCACTTCAAGCCATGCACACACCCACAAGCCAAAAGCCAATATACCTGAAAAACTCACAGAAATACCAAGAACACCACTGTGCACGCATTAAACGGAAAATAGTCATTAATCCGCACGTCTAACACGCTAACTCTCCCTACTTAGGCGCTTATATTTACAATATTGCGCGCCTATCACATCCCCCAACTTGAGCGTTGCTAGTCCCTAGTAACGAACGAGACAAAAACAGCAAAAGAAAAATAAGAACTCAACAGGGGATACGAGGGTTATGCATCCTGTACAAAAATCAAGTGAACACAAAATTTCCTCCTCATCGCTGCCCTTAACTCCGTCACATGCATGCCCTAACTAAAATTTGAACAATTCCGCACCATCATGAATATAGAGATAAAAATGCTCCCACAAAGTCACAATGCAACTCTCACTCACCGGAACACTCAACATCCCATGTGAGGCGCTTGGCGACCATCGTGGGATGAATCGAGAAAACACCACGTGCCAATCAAAACAACGCCAGTTATGACAAGGAAAGCTCAACGAATATAGGATACCACACATTCACAGTCAAATATAAATCATGCATGCCAGAGAGTCAAACAACGTGCATCGGGTCTACTAAGGACTTCATTAGGCTTATAACGACCGTGGTTGCAAAAGAAAAGATAACATGCAAAGGGTGACGGCCTATAGAAGCGCATGGACAGTCTACCCTGACTGGCCGCCACCTCGACTCCGGCACCACACCGGTGCTAGATTCGACACAAACATAACAAGGGTACGGAATAACAGTTATAAATTAAGACTCAAATAAAAGCACATAAAACACACCACTACCCCATGAACATCACATAAAAACACACCGCCATACGAGATACACCACCACCCCTTGCTAGCTCTGCGTACTACTCCTTCGTGCTCACATCCTCGAAATCATAGCTCAAGTAATCCAACTCAGTTTGCCTCTTAGGGTTCCATAACTTTGGTAAGTTTAGGTTTGGAAGGTTTAGAGGTTAAGGTTTGAATGGAGAGGAAGGAAGAGGGAAAAAGGGGGATGATGGGGTAGAGAGAGAGAGTGGGGAAGAATCGAATGTTCCCCCTCAACTGGACCGCGTTTCTCTTTTTTTTTCTTTTCTTTCTTTCTTTTTTTTTTCTTTTACGCGGCTACTATGATTTACTCTCTCTTTTCTTTTATTATGGATGGTTTAGAATGGTTAGAAATTGGGTTTATTGATACCAAATGATTTAGGGCTAGGTTTAAGGCGGGGTTTTTGACTGGAACAAAGGTTTTTTTCTTTTTCTTTTTTTTTTTTCTTCTTTTCTTCTTCTTTAACCAAAGACATGGCACCCAAAAGCGACATTTTAATTCTTCCAAAAACGACGATGCTCCTTTATTCCCATGATTCGAAACCTCTAAAATGCGCACAGAGCTGGACCACCACATTAAATCCACCCAATCACCGGTTTCCTAGGTTTGACACAGAAACTGACACGGACGGGTCTAAAATGGGGTCAAAGGGTCTCGTATAGTGGTTTCATCATGCAAAGATGGCCTTGTATCATCCCCTAAGCACGTTACCAACTCTCACAGCATGCATGCAAAATATCCAACTATGGCATGTGGGACAAACGCCTACTATTTTGTGCAAGTGCAGAAATTGATGAACAAAGAAAACATGGGATGCTTTTAAGGACACATTGCAAACTAAGTGGGGACATTTACTCAATATCGCTTATGGTGCGAATTACACTCAAACATGGAAGTCAGGTATATGCATGTGAACAAGTTAAACAGGCAGACGATGAGACAAGAATCTAGCATGCTCACTTAACTCATACAAACAAGCATAAAAATCGTATCCCCACATTCAAAAATTAACCAAAAATTTTAAAAATGACCCCTAACCGACTAACAACGCTCAAAACAAAAATAACGTGTACAAAGTACACCCCATCCCCCAACTTGAAAGTTGCTCTGTCCTCAGAGCATGAAGACAAACATATAAATGGAAATAATGGGAAAGAGATGGACCGTCGGATGGCAGCCAACCATCATGACCCCGGCCGATGTATGGGGAATTTGCCGTTACCGTTGCGTTTCGTCATCAGAACTGCTTCTAGGATCCGCTCCTTCGGACCGAAAGAGGTCCACAGCTAGTCACACAGAGCCGCGCCGAAACTTTATTGGACTGACAACCGCCACGTTTCGTGGCACCCCTGCTCGAGGCTCCTGAATGCCTCACTCACTCCGGCGGAGAGGCCCAAACTACCAAGACTGGTGTGGTAGCATGCTCGTCCTGCAAAAGACTGAAGAACCAACTACCTACTTGGCAACAAATGACGTCAGTACCGCCCGCTCGTGGAAGCCGGGCCACAACAAGAAGGAAAACAAATAAAGAACACCACCAGACATTCACGCAGTCTCACAGGTCATACTTTTCTCCCCATCCCCCAACTTGAATTGAAGAGTGGGTGGCTATACAAGACCATCATTTTTTTTTTTTTGAATTAATTTGAATAGAGAGAGAGAGAGAGAGAGAGAGAGAGAGAGAGAGAGAGATTAGCCAAACATGGATTTTGAACATTTAACATATCAACAAAAATTAGTACTATGAACATTCCACTCCACTTCAAACTCTTTGCTAAAAACTGCATTTGGCTGGACCACAAGAAAAGATACTTCGAGTAAAGCAATTGCCGAATTGTTTTAAGAAATTGAAGCGCCTCTAAGTGCTCATATGGAACCAAATTAATTTTCGAGCAGTGGACATAATATGCGATAGAAGGGAGATAAACAAAATCGTAATCATCAACACCGAGAAAATCAATATGTTCCACTACCGTCGACTTCGACTCTTCTACTAAAACCTCCTCCGCCAAGTTTGGTTTCTCAACTAATTCCTCCTCAACAAAGTCTTGGTCTCCAAAAGTAAGAGACTCACTCTCAAACCCATACTTCCTATCTTGCTCGTCCATTAAGGACTGCAAATAATCAATCTCAGCGTCCCACTCATCAGCAGTGGGAGATTTTTCTATCGGACCATCACATGGAGGGAAATGAGCTCTTCGTTCTCTAGACTCATAGGAGCGCAAAAGGAAAACGTAGGCAGCGCGGATCAACAGTGGGAGATACATGAGAGGAGGTGTGATAGGGGGCTCGACCGTTACATTAGACTCAAAGGGGGGACATTGGGCAGTTAGCTCCGCATCCGCTCCCAACTCAGAAAGTTCCACAAAACCCTCATCAACCCCACCCTCAATGACAAGTGGGTCAACTTCCTCTTCCCTAGGAGTAAACTCTTCACTCCCTCCAAACTCGGAGGAGCTTTCTGACCACGAATCACAATCCTCCATAAAATGACGTGACTCAGTTACCTCTTCCTTTGGGAGGGAATTGACACTATTAGAATTTAAAGCACAATATTCATTTTTCGGAATTTGGGCCAAAAGATCACAAAACCGTAAAGCCTCAGCAGGTGGTTTGTCCCAAAAACCCCCGTCACTCATCACGTCCAGATATTGTTGACTCTTTTGAGAAAGTCCTCTATAAAAATAACAAACTATTTCAGAATACTCATAGACATGATGTGTGACGCTTTTGAGAAAACCCTTGAACCTTTCCCAACATTCACTAAAAGACTCATTCTCTTTTTCAACAAATCTTCGAATTTCACTCTCTGCCAACATACTCCTTAGGATAGCCATGCGGGTCTCATAGTCCCAAAAGGGTTCAGGGATTGGTGCCAGTTGACTCGAAAAAATATCTGAGTAATGCTCGTGATCCCATGAGGACTCAAAGATACCCGGTTGACTTGAAGGGATATTCTCGTAACCCCGAGATTGACTCGAAGGAATACCTACTTGGCTCTCAAAATTCCAATAGGGTTCGTTAATTTGTGCAAATTTACTCAACAGCGTACTATGGTGTCGCTCTAACTCCCCAGGGGTATCAAGAAGGCCCATCAGTTTTTTTTTTTTTTTTTTCTAAACTCAAGACACAAAACACTTACTACTCGACTGACTCAACCTAGAAACAAAAAGATGCTAAAAACAAAAGACACTTTTTTTTTTTTATTTACTCAGATAAAAACACAAAGATACTAACCCGACCCGACTTCTTTGAACACACGTTGCCGTCCCCGGCAACGGCGCAAAAAATGCTTTGACCGACCGGGTGACTTAAAATAAAGACGAATAAAGACGCGTCCCAAGCGTAGGACTCTCGACCGGTGTAGCATAATATCCGGAAGTACCGGAGTCAAATCCACAGAGACGGACGAACGTGTTCAGAACTCAAAGATGACGGGTTCACAGTTTATCTTGGCCCTTAGGTAGCCACCCCTTGTGCAACTGATCAAATGATTTACCAACTAAATGAATGAAATTAATTAACTCTGGATTTAAAAGGAGAGTACAGCCGTGGGAACTCCAGCGTCCGCAACTAGCTTAACCAATGTTTAATCGGGCCACAATTACTCATTTCACTGATTTTAGAATAAGAAAAAGGATCCCTAACAAATGCGCACCACCTGTCACAAGATTCCGTGCGCACTCGAATTCCGGCGATGCCTGGGTTTTGTTTGTTAGAAGAGTTTTCGTTTCCTAAAATTGCTCAAAAAATCAAGTTAATTCGGCCCCGAGGTGAAACATCGATTAGTCTAGCTGCGAGGCGCCTTCGCCCCGCAGCCGCACTCAACACGACTACTCACTCATGATTATAGAAATTTCAGAGAACGAATTAAACCTAGATCTAAACATGCTAGAAGAATCAAATATAAAGACGATAGCTAAAAATACCGTAGATTGCAAAAGAAGAATTGAAATTGATTATCAATACGTGAAGCAGAAATTCTGGAAACATCAACTCGAATGTAGAACGCTGAATGAAGAAAAACTCTGAAAACTGTAGCCGCAAAACTCTAAAGTGCAGAAAAGTATAAAGAGATTCGAACCCTAATTAATGAGCAGAAAAACGTTTATATAGTAGGCACCCTTAAAATTACTCAAAACGCTATCGTTTGCCTTCCCGTAAGCCTTCGGTATCGATACCCCTTATACTAGTATCGATACCTAACTGTTATGTTTGACTTGTTGACTCCGTAAGCCGTAGGTATCGATACTGGTCTAAGGGGTATCGATACCTAACCTTCTGGACAAAAACTTGCACCCTCTTAAGCAATTGGTATCGATACGGCTGTGAGGGGTATCGATACCTATCTCCTTCAGCATAACATTTCAAAATCCAACTTCCAAGCCTTGTTTCCCGCGCTTCCACTTCAAGCCATGCACACACCCACAAGCCAAAAGCCAATATACCTGAAAAACTCACAGAAATACCAAGAACACCACTGTGCACGCATTAAACGGAAAATAATCATTAATCCGCACGTCTAACACGCTAACTCTCCCTACTTAGGCGCTTATATTTACAATATTGCGCGCCTATCATGGGGACCGCAGATTCCTTCATGAATTTCCTCCATTACCCTTTTCGTGTCGTCACCATGGATGCACAATTTGTGCATGCCACAGTATGACCTTTTGTATAATCTTCCACCGCAGAGGATATATTGAGATGCCAGCCTTTGTAATGCTATCCGATCTTTCTTGTTCGCTCCTTCTGGATATTCTCCCTTCTCAACCAAATTCCAGATATCATGGTACCAAGGCAGACCATCGTCGATTTCACCAACGTTCATCACATACTCATAGGCTGGCCTATTCCTTTGCTCGATCATGATCGGTCTCATTCTCACTCCCACGGGCAATTCTACCATGGATGCTAGGGTGGCGAGGGCGTCGACAAACTGATTCTTCATTCTCGAGATATGTGTGAAGGTAACTTGTTCAAATCGATGAATTAAATCGTCGAGGTCTTTGTGGTTTGGCTTCAACTTTTCCTCCCGTACTTTCCAATCACCGTTGGCTTGGGAAACTACCAGATTCGAGTCTCCAACCACTTCCAATTTCTTTACCCCGATTTCAAAAGCAGCCTCCATTCCCACGATGCACGCCTCATACTCTGCCTGGTTATTGGTAACTTCAAAGTTTAACTTGAAAGAGAGAGGAATGTGAGGTCCTTCTAGTGAGACCAACAGTATGCCGATCCCGAATCCTCTCTGATTTGCAGCTCCATCGAAGTATAATTTCCAAACATCCTTTGTTACTGTCATAACACTTTCATCGGGAAATTGGAATTTCGTATCCTCTGGTCCTTCGATTGGATGATCTGCCAAGAATTCTTCCACAGCCCTGCCTTTTACTGATTTTCGCGTCACATACTTGAGTTCAAATTCGGCCAACAAGAGCAACCACCGTGCCAACTTTCCGGTGAGTGCTGGTTTCTCAAATAGATATTTGAGGGGGTCCATTCGAGAAATCAACACTACCGAATAAGCTAACATGTAGTGCCTTAGCTTTTTAGAGGCCCATACAAGAGCCCAACAGGTCTTCTCCAAAGGCGTGTATCTTTCTTCGGCTCCGACCATCTTCTTGCTTAAATAATACACCGCCTTCTCGATACCTACTTCACCTTCCTGTGCCAACATGCAACCCATTGCAGACTGTGTTACTGATAAATACAGAATCAAAGGCTTTCCGGGTGTCGGCGGCAACAATACTGGGGGATTCTGAAGATACTGCCGAATTGATTTGAAGGCTTTCTGGCACTTGTCTTCCCATTTGAATGGTACTCCTTTCTTGAGTAAATGAAACATCGGCTCGCAAGTTGAGGTTAACTTGGCGATGAATCTGCTGATGAACTGAATTTTTCCAAGAAAACTTCGAACTTCTTTCTCCGTTTTTGGCGGCTCCATTTCTAGCATTGCCTTGATCTTCGTCGGATCAACTTCAATCCCCCTGGTGGTAATCATAAACCCCAACATTTTCCCAGCGGTGACTCCGAATGTGCACTTTTGCGGATTGAGACGCATTCGGTATTTCCGTATCCTTTCAAAGAATTTGCGTAATGCTGGAAGATGTCCTTCTCTCTCCTTTGCTTTTACAATCATGTCATCCACATATACCTCAACTTCCCTATGCATCATATCATGTAACAGGGTTGTGGCAGCCCATTGGTAGGTTGATCCTGCATTCTTCAATCCGAAAGGCATGACCCGATAACAAAACGTCCCCCATTCAGTGGTGAAGGTTGTTTTCTCTCGATCTTCTGGCGCCATCAGAATCTGGTTATACCCCGAAAACCCATCCATGAATGACAGCAGTGCGTGTCCTGCCGTGTTGTCCACCAACACATCGATGTGAGGCAAGGGAAAATCGTCTTTCGGACTGGCCTTGTTCAAATCTCTGAAATCTACACACACCCCGACTTTTCCATCCTTCTTGGGTACCGGTACAATATTTGCAACCCATTGTGGATATTCAGTTACCATTAAAAAGCCGGCATTGAACTGCTTGGTAACTTCCTCTTTGACTTTTTCAACCCAATCTGGCCTTATTTTTCTCAGTTTCTGTTTTACCGGTTTTGCATCGGGATACAAGGGAATTCGATGTTGCACAATTTCAGGATTGATTCCGGGCATATCCGCGTGGGACCAAGCGAAAACATCTTCAAATTCTTTGAGCAAATCAACGAGTAATTTTTGCTCCTCCGAAGATAGCCCGGAACCGATTTGAACCATGCGAGGATTCTCCTCATCTCTCAATTTAATTGAAATAACTTCTTCTTTTATTGGCTGAGCATGCCTTTCATTTTCCCTTTCAATTAGGGACTTAAGTTCTTTGGGTATTTCTCCCTCGAACTCAGTCTCATCATCGTCGGGGTCAACACAATTTATTTCGGGAACAGCAAAGTAAGCGAAATCATCATTTATTTCATTAACAAAGCCCTCCGGGGCGCAGTACATGGCATCAGACTCAAACTCAAAATAGAAATGACGACGTGGAGGGCCATGAGGCACAAACTCCGACTCATAGTCAAACTCAGACTTTGACTCAGACTCGAATTCTAACTTAGTGAATGCATTAGTAAATTTTACAACAGGAGTGAAAGTGCAATTCTTGTATTCACCAACTGCATCCACTATTAGCACGCTAGGATCTTCGAGGGCCTCCTGCCCGAGCATCATCACTGCTGGCTCTTCTTTATCCTTACCTGTCAGACTGACCTCGTCGAACATCGACATCAAGATCCCACCATCCAAAGCTTCCATCCAATCCACTTTAAGGTCTTTCACCAATTTCTCGACCTTTTCGTGTTCATCTTCGCTATCCCAAGCATCGTTAGCGAAGATTTCAAACCCGGGGTGCACCTCTCCGCTTATTTCATTTACAAATAGCTCAGGCTGGCCGTGATATGGTGCATTTGCCCCTTCCCCAACAAAGTGGATCCGACGGTTTGCGCTGCTGCTTGCCACATTGGTCTTTCCCCTTTGCATCTCTTTTAATGTAGGTTCATACCCTAACCCAAAACGGCCTCGCTGAGAAGGGAAATCTGGAAACTGAGCCACTCCCTGATGAGTTCGACCCAAACCGGTGCCTGGCAGATAAAACATCCTTCTCATCATCTCGAGAGCTGTGGTACTGATTGAAAAATCGTCATCTATACGAAGTGTGAACACACCACCGGACGTATCGAAAGCAAAGCCCCCAAGCTGAACATCATTTTCATCATGCATGATTTCTAACAAAGGAACATTATCTTCAGCATGAGGGCGAATGCCTGTGTCTCCGTAGAGAGCAACTGTCCCACTTTCCAAGCCAAGCAGAACCTTTTGATGCAAGGTGGATGGAACTGCCATGATATCGGGTCGATGCATCCAAGGACGTCCCAATAGCAAGTTGAACGAAGCTAGGATCTCAAGCACATGAAACTCAACTGTCGATTTAAACCCTTCCGCAGCGATCTCCATTTCAACAGTACCAAGCACATTGCGACGGGTGTTATCGTAAGCTCGAACAGTGAGACTAGATGGCGTGAAATCCTTTGGTTTAAGCCCCAAGCATAGAGCTGTCCGGAGATGACATACATTGAGCGCGGACCCATTGTCTATCAACACAACTGGGATCCATTTCCCCATGCACTTCATGGTGACATGTAACGGCTTGTTGTGGTCAGTTCCTTCAAGTGGCAGATCAGCTTCGGTAAAGGTTACGACGTGCTTGGTTGGTTTGGTGGTAATGGTAGGCTTGGCAATAATAGCGGCCACCATGGCTTCGGGGGTGATGTCTGGTGCAACTTCCATACAGGACAATGCTTGAGCGAGCTTCTGGCGATGCTCGCTGGAGCTCATAAGCAATCCCCAAATGGTAAGAGCGGCTGGAGTTTTCTCAAGTTATTTTTGGATGGGATTTTCTTCGTTGGTTGGTGGAGGTTTTGGACGAGGGGCACGACTGTTTGCCACGGAGGTGGCTTGGGATTGGTTGGTTGTTGGGTTAAAAAGGTTTTGGAAATCGGCTGGATTGGCAATTGGATCACCGAGGTTGTTTGGATAGTGCGGTGTGGCTAGGTTATTTTGTGGAACTGGGTTATTTAGTGGAACTGGGTTATTTAGCGGAGCTGGGTTATTTTGTAGAGCTAGGTTAAAAGGTGGCTGGTTTGCAGTATTTGGTTGTGGGTTAGATGTATTTCCGGTGAACATCTGAGGTGGTTGATAAAACCGACCACTCCGAAGAAGGTGTAGAACCGAGTCAATATCATCCCCCCACAAATCTGTGTAGTCTGTGTAAAAATCAACAAGATCCCCCTCCGCTTTTCTTTTCCCCTTCGCGATACTGGCTTCCTTCAAACCTTTGGTAATCCCCTCCACAGTTGCTTCACTCCATACATCTCCGTTTTCCATGGCGGCCTCGTTAGCAGCCCAGACCTCGTTGTCTCCAACCCACGGTGGTGCTATTCCTTCATTCTGGTTGGCCCATATGTTTGCTATAACATTTTCCTCCATTTGCTGTCCCCAAACATCGGGTAGGCCATTGTTCAACACCATGACATTACATTCCTCCGGGATTTGCACTTGAGGTGCTGGAAGGTTCTCATCAACTATATAATCATAAGGTGTGAACTCTATGCCCTCCGTCATTCGATTTATGGCTTGCTCACTCATCATGGAAAAATCAGGGCGACCCTCCCACAGTGATGGCATTGGAAAATAAGACTCCTCAAAGAACATGGGGAGCGTGGATCCATCCAAAGGATCGTTAGGATCCATGAGCTGCCATTCATTTGGTGTGGGATCCCACTCATCTTCTTGTGCACCGCTGACTGCCACAATCTCTTCTTGCCAATTTTGCCCCTGTCCTTCTTCTACTGGTTGTATCACTGGCAATGGTTCAAACAGATTAGGAAGTGCAAATCCATCAAGCGGATCTGCCAACATCGGGTCCCAAAATTGATTAATCATGGCACCAAATGGGGGTCCTTCATCAAACTGTTCATTTTGTGGCCAAGCTTCTTCATTTGCTACATTATTGGCCACCATCTGTTCATATTCGTGAGCTTCCATGGCCATTATCAAATCACCCCATTCTTGCCATACATTGGGGTTTAGGTGCACATCAAGAAGACATGCCTCGCATTCATCGGGTATAGGCACAATGGGCTTAGGATCTGTTTCGGGTATGATGTACTGGCTTGGGTCGCATGGAGTGGGGTTCGGGTCTTTTTGAGTGGAGCTAAGGGTAATTTGGCCTATATCATTGTTTCTTTTGTGAGCTGGCAGAGGATTTGTGAGGATGTTGGGTTTTTCAGTGGGGTCTCGGATTTGTTTATTGTCAATGAGATCTTGAATCTCATGACGCAGGCGTTGGCATCTTTCAGTGGGATGGCCTGGTGTTTGGTGGAATATGCAAAAGGCGTTTGGGTTGTATGTTGGTGGGGGATTTTGTGGAGGTGGAGTTGGCTGAAGAGGTTTGATTTTTCCCTGTTGTACGAGTCGCTCGAAAGCAACAGGTAGAGGTAGGGGAAGAGGGGTGAAGACGCGCCGTCCTCTTTGGTTTTATGGTGGTTGAGTTGATTGGGTTGGTTGTGACAGGATGGCATTTATGGGTTCAGCTTTATGGGGTTGGTGATTCGTGGAGTTGGATGAGGTACCAGCGGTGTAACTGGGGTTTGCGTATAGGGAAGAGGTGTTGCCGATGTAGTTTCGCTTGGGTTTGGGGAAGGGGTCTCCTTTTTTCAATACCCCGCTTTGCAGGGCTTCTTCAATTGACAGACCCATCTCAAAGTAGGTTTCAAAGTTATGTGCTTGGGCCATGACCATGTACTGAGCCAAATCGGGTTGGAGGTTCTTGGTTATGATGCGCATCTGATCTTTGTCACTAGGACGATCGGTCATTTGCGCAGCCTTGGCTCTCCACCTTTTCACGAAGTCGGCGAACGACTCCCTTTCCTTCATCTTGATACTCTCAAGTTCACGAGTGGTGACCTTGAGTTGCACATTATACTCATACTGCTTAATGAAAGCAGCCACCATTTCTTCCCAAGTTTGTCTCTTCGAAATGTCGAGGGATAAGAGCCATTGGAGAGCGGGCCCTGTGAGGGTTTCATGAAACATCTGAGCCATGGCAGGCTCATCAACTTCTTGCAATGAGAGGGAGCTTACATATGCCTGAATATGTCCTCTCGGATCCCCGATTCCATCAAACTTCTCAAAGTCCACATGCTTGAACTTTTTAGGGAGCTTGGCACCTGGGAAGATGCAGAGTTTGTTCATGTCGAAACCGGTGATGGCTCGTTTTTCACTTTTGGCCACAGATTCCTCTAGCTTGAGTATCTTAGCTAGCATTTCAGCCAATTGGGGATTCTCAGGGGGAGGGGGTTGTTCCAGATGTTCATCATTAGGAACTTCTTGTTCCCGAGCTTCACCATCGGGCATACGCTGCTGAGGTGGGGGAAGTCGGCTTTGTATGTTTACCATAATCGCCATGAGTTGGGCGATTCGGGTGTCATTCCGGACCCTCTCATCATGCATTTCCTTTCTCAGCCGCTCAAATTCATTCGGGGGATCTTGTTCCTGTTCCCCTGCCATACTTGATTCAGCCTTTGGTGATAAGGATCTAGACAATCTTTGTCCGGGAGGTCGAGTCCAAACAGGTAAGGTCTTCTTCTTCTTTGCGGGCCCAATGATTCAAGAACTGATCAAAAGCAAAAGTCGAACTCAGATGCGTACTCAACGTGTCTATTATGCACAAAAGAATGATTTACAAATGCTCTCAATCGTCTCGCCGAGACTCAACTCACGGAGTTAGTCCTATTTCTAGCCTTAGGAGTTAGTCTACCGGTTTCGGAACTCACTTGGAATCGTTTGCACAGCAGATTGTATCAACACCACGGGTAAGTCGTTTTACTCGGCAATTACGGCTTCAACCTACAGCCTAGGTGTTGAAACCGCAACCGTTATCCTTTCTTTGACCATCCGAGACAAAGCAATAAGGTGTCGCCATCCAGTTACAATCGATTCCAAGGCTAGTCCGAAACACGGGTGGCCGTTCGGGCACGGCCGACACCGGAGGTATCTCATACTCCGTGGATTTAAAGTCTCCTAGACTGAACTCAACAGTTTTGGAAGATTGCCCCAATCCTCAAGTTTTCTTCAAAGCAAAAAGTCCTTTTATCGGATGATCGGATTTGGGAAATTCTGATCCACACAAATTCCGACAATGATCTAAGATCAGATGCCTAAGGGCGATCGACCCTCCTCGGGCCGAGGTCCCTTAAACCTGTTTAGATCAGTGCTAGGAGTTTAATGGTCCAAATTTTCCAACGTCCGGTCATCCTAAAGGCTAACTCGTAAGAACAACGCGCATATGGGATGCACGACTCATCATCGGGCCAAGGCAATCTCCTACTAACCGCAGAGAATCTTAAAACTAAACTGAAAAACAACACGGACAAACGCTCATGACAACTATATACAATGTAAATGCATGAATGCAACATGGCATGACGAGGAAAGCGGTAACAGATAGCACGTTAACATGGTGGAGCACATAAACTTAACACACAGGCAGGTTGCTAAACGTGGGGTTCTATGGCTAATTATATGCAAAAGGTTGGTTTTGGTCACAGAGGGTACCCCAGACTCAAAATCAAAACCGCCTCCTACCGTCAAAGACGATATGATGATACGATTTATCACGGTCGAGGGCTGCTGGGCATTTCGGGATTCCCTGTCACCGGCAAGCCGGGCAGGATTGCCAAAACACGCCAGCGGGGCTAAGAACCATGCAAGTGTAATGCAAAACCAAATTTCAAATATCTGAAAAAATCCCACAAAACATCTTTCAAATTAAACCCACTTTGATTAACACATATTTGAATAAAATTACACAAGTGTAATAAAAATTGCACAAGTGTAATTAAATAAAATATATATTAACCAATACTCCCCAGCAGAGTCGCCAGCTTGTGGACGGCCCACCGGAAAATGATTCGGTTCGCGTTTCGAAAAGATTGTGATTGTTTGAGTCGCCACCCGGATTTTAGGTCCGAACCCGAGAAACAGATAAAAATATGACTCGTTGCCCATTGAAAAAGATTTTACTAGCCATTGTGAAACCAAAGATTTCTCGGATTCGGGGGTTTGGTTACAAGAGGGGAAGGGTTTTACGGCACCCCTCTCGCCCGGTCCGTGAACCGGTCTCTACTCAACATTTTGTGGGATAATGAAAATATTTGAAATTCAATTTATTCACGAAAATAAGGAACCGGGGATGGGAATCACGTATACAGTAAGAAAACATAAAATGTGAATCTGAAGTGGATGCTTGTGCACATGATTTATATGAGAAATGATGATGATAATAAAGTGAAATGATACAAATATTCACAAGGAACAATAAATTACAGAAACTACACAAAAATGCCAGAAATTATGAACATGAGGCCTAATTTAAACAACTTACAATCTGAATTCCAGAATGAGGATTGAGCGCTCAAAGATGATGGCTTGAGCGCTCAACCTTCCTAAACCAGTTTGAGCGCTCAATGCTCATGGATTGAGCGCTCAAACCAATTTCTGACTCCTGAAAGTTTAACCCTTTTCTTATGGCTTCCCTTCCCATTCTTTGTGAAATCAACATTTATAACCATTTTTCACAGATAAACAGATCAAAACACAAATATTTGATTTCTCAAAGATTGATGAGAAGAGAAGGATCATCACAAAATTATCAAGGGCAACATCCAAAAGAGGAGATTCATGCTAAAAGCACCAATACAAAAATACACACACATCAGAAAGGAATTAAAATATGATCCATCATCGAAACAACTATCAATCAACAAACTGCTCAAGAACAGCTTGAGCGCTCAAGTGAATGGCCTTGAGCGCTCAAGCCATAATCTGACTTTCTGATTTCTGACCTTTAAACAGTTTTTCGATGATTCTCAGGATCCTAAGAAAATACCGATTAAAGGAATTTGTAGTTAAACAGTCACTGTTCTACTCTTAATTATGAGCTTTGCAAATATTTTGGTGTTTGATCATCATTAAATGGCTAATCAATGTTCATGCATATGGTTTTATGACACAAATAAACTGTTTGGAGAAATTCATGAACATTGGTAACCATTAAGTGATGATCAAGACTAACAGAAGGCACAAAAATCAACAAAACAGTAACTTGTTCAGAACTGGGCTTGAGCGCTCAAAGCCTGAAGCTTGAGCGCTCAACCCCTGTTGTAACTGCAAATTTGAAAACTCTTTCTAAACAATTTTTAGACCTTTGTGAGTTCAATGTAAGTACAATGAACTTGCTTGAACTCACTAGTCTTCCTCAGATGAACCAAAACAGTGAGTTCATCACATGTTTTACTACCTTTTGGAAATGCTTGTAGTTTGAACTTGATTCTGAGCTTGGGGATGGATGATTGTGGATGTTTTAGTTTATATTCTGGACGAATTAGACAATGTGTGTGGTTGGTTGATGATCAAGAACTGAATTTCTGGATTTGAAAAGTGGTTTTACCAGTTGTTTTGATGGTGAAAGAGTAATTTTGTAGAGAGAGAGAGAAATGATCGATTTTCTGGAGGATTTTGGGAGCTGGAGTGTGTGAGTTGGTAACCTCTAAAACCAGGGGTGTTAGATGGTTTTTATAGAGTGAGTGGGAGGGAAGAAAGGAGAGAGAAAGAGTGGGTTTTGTATTTCAGGAGTATTTTTGGTGTATTTTTGGAGTTAGTGGAATACATTGTACGTATAGAGATCGTATAAGATCATCTCAGACACTCCCCATGCAGAAAATCTCATGATGAGATACTCTGCAAGTTGCTGACTGGATCAGAGTTGAGCGCTCAAAGCCGTGGGCTTGAGCGCTCAAGGTGCTTTCCCAGGATTGAGCGCTCAAGGCCATGGGCTTGAGCGCTCAAGGTGCTTAATGGCAAATTGTTGGCTTGGCTTGGTTCAACAGTGCTTGGGTTGGTTTGAGTTGTTTTGGTTGCTTGGGGTGGTGTTTGGCTGATTTCGGTCAAGTTCAAGTCATTCTCACAAGTTCCAGGTAATCATGATTGGTCCGTTTCATCATTGGAAATGCTCGAGCGCATCTCGGGTTCAAAATTGGGGTGTCTACAGCAAGGAAAGGATTCTGTGCGAACGTGGCGTAGGATGAGACAACTCATGATGGACAGGTTTTTACCCCCTGATTACGAGCAACACCTTTTTCATGCCTATCAAAACTGCAGACAGGGGAACAAGTCTGTGTTTGATTACACGGCTGAATTTAATCGACTCGCAGATCGTAATAATCTATACGAGTCGGACGGACAGAAAGTAGCCAGGTATCTTAATGGATTGAAGCAGTCGATACGGGATCAGATTGGGTTGCAGACATTGTGGGATGTGGATGAAGCCTACAACCTAGCATTGAAGGCCGAGCGGTTGGAGCGTGACCGCAAACCAGCATACTCAGGATACCGTCGTAACACAACAGAATCGTCCATTCCTCCTGAATCTAGGGGGAAGTCGACGTTTCAACCAAAGGCTGCAGACGGTGATGGAGCGAAATTTGGAGGTGGCAATCAGACAAGCAGTTCCAGCAGAACCGCGGCGGCGAAGGCGCCGAATCCTTATGCCAAGCCCATGCCTGAGAAGTGCTACAGGTGTCAAAAGCCTGGGCACCGTTCTAGTAATTGTCCAGATCGAAAGTTGGCCTTGGCAGAGGAAGGAGAAGAAGAAGCTGATGGAGCAGTGGGTGACTGGAATGACGAGTATGAAGTTGACTATGCAGAGGAAGATGGGGATCGAGTCAACTGCGTGGAGCAGAGGGTACTATTTGCGCCAAAATCAGAAGATCACACTCAGCGTCACAACATCTTTCGGTCAAGCTGTTCAATCAACCAGAAGGTGTGTGACCTGATTGTAGATAGTGGCAGTTGCGAGAATTTTGTGGCAAAAAGACTGGTGGACCATCTGAAGTTGCCGACGGAGCCCCATCCTTCACCTTACAGCATTGGGTGGATCAAAAAGGGCCCAATAGTAAAGGTAACCGAAGTTTGTAAAATTCCCCTTTCCATTGGAAAATTTTATAAGGCTAAGGTTGCTTGTGATGTCATTGAGATGGATGCTAGCCACATACTGTTAGGAAGACCCTGACAGTTTGATGTGGACGTGGTGTACAAGGGTCGTGACAACACCTACTCTTTTAATTGGGAGGCTCGTAAGGTTGTTATGGTTCCTTCCAATCAAAAGGTGTCTGTCAAGCCAAAGGTGCAGCAACCATCGTTTCTAACAGTTGCCAGTTCAGAAGCTGATTTTGTGACAGATTTTAAGGAGTCTAAACAGATTTATGCTATGGTGGTGAAATCGTTGGTGTTAGAGGATAAGAGCATGGCTGCAGTTGCTGTACCTAAGAAGATACAACCCTTGTTGGAGGAATTTGAGGAGCTGGTTACAGATGACGTGCCAAATGAGCTTCCGCCAATGAGGGACATTCAACATCAGATTGACTTGGTGCCTGGGGCAAGTCTGCCCAATTTACCACACTATCGAATGAGTCCGAAGGAGAATGAGATTCTGAGGGAAAAAGTAGAGGAGTTGTTGCGGAAGGGCCATATACGAGAGAGCTTGAGTCCTTGTGGGGTTCCGGCGTTGCTGACACCAAAGAAAGATGGGAGTTGGTGTATGTGTGTGGACAGTCGTGCCATCAACAATATCACCATTCGGTATAGGTTTCCAATACCTAGGCTGGATGATATGCTAGACATGCTGGATGGGTCCAAGTGGTTTTCAAAGATTGATTTACGAAGTGGGTACCATCAGATTCGTATCCGACCTGGAGATGAGTGGAAGACTGCGTTCAAAACCAAGGATGGCCTCTATGAATGGTTGGTTATGCCTTTCGGCCTTTCTAATGCTCCAAGTACTTTCATGCGGGTGATGAACCAGGTGTTGAGACCTTTCACGGGAAAGTTTGTCGTCGTTTATTTCGACGACATACTTATCTACAGCAAAACAGAGGATGAGCACGTGGGGCACGTGCGCCAAGTATTAATGGTGCTGCAAGAAAACAAGTTGTACATACAACTCAAGAAGTGCAGTTTCTTGACAAACAGCTTATTGTTCTTAGGCTATGTGGTGAGTGCTGCCGGTATACATGCGGACGAGGACAAAGTTCGCGCCATTCGTGATTGGCCAGTACCCAAAACAGTTACTGAGGTGCGGAGTTTCCATGGATTGGCCACTTTCTATAGGCGATTCATTCGAAATTTTAGCACCATTGTGGCGCCAATCACCGAGTGCTTGAAGAAAGGGAAGTTCTTGTGGGGAGAAGCAGCGAACAACAGTTTCACGATGATTAAGGAGAAGCTGTGCACTGCTCCAGTTCTAGCTCTACCTAGCTTCGAGAAGGTTTTTGAGGTTGAATGTGATGCTAGTGGAGTTGGTATTGGGGCTGTTCTTTCCCAAGAAAAGCGACCTGTGGCCTTCTTCAGCGAGAAGTTAAGTGAAGCAAGGCAGAAGTGGAGCACTTATAACCAAGAGTTCTATGCAGTGGTTCGTGCTCTCAAACATTGGGAGCATTATTTAATTCAAAGGGAGTTTGTGCGATACACTGACTGTGAACACCCCGCGGGAGCGATATGTCCACGAAAACGGTTGCGATTTGAAAAATGGTTTGATTGATTGAATGGAGTCGCCACCCGGATTTGAGGACCTTACCCGAGAAACCGTTTGAAAAATGACTCTTTTGCCCTTAAAATGGAAAATGCTTTACCGGTCTCCAAAATGAGATTTCTCGGGTCCGGGAGCTAGGTTACGTGAGGGGAAGGAATTTAAAGCACCCTTCACGCTCGACACATTTACCGGTCTCTACTAAATGTTTGAAAAGATTTTGGAAACATTGTTTAAACGGACTTCTAACACAGATTTATGCGAAAGCACGACAAATACATCAACAAGATTAATGAAATATGGGTGGATGCTTGTGCAAAATGTTATGTATGGATGGTTTATATGCAAAAGATGCTAAAATTACACTAAATAGCCCCCAAACTGCCTTTAGATGTCTCAGAAAATGATCACAAGTACCCAACACATCACACCTGGATTGCAACTAGGCACCTGGATTAAGCAGATCCAGGCGCCTGGATTGAGTCCAGGCGCCTGGATTGCCTTCCAGACAGAAAACTCAGAACTTCATTTTTCACAGTAAACTCCAGATGCAATGTATTTGACTGATTTACACACACTCTAAATGATGTTTAGAAACACTGTAACAAGCATGGACCTCAAACTCAACTTAAATGCATGATATGAACTTAAAAGAGACTAGATTTTGGATGTTTTGATAATGAGATACTCCAAATAACCATTATGATGAAGATTGAAACATGAGGCATGATTAATCTAAGATCGATGCAATCAAATGATATTCCATAAACTGAATGAAATGCAAAAGAAATCAGAAATCATGATCATGGGGAGGGAATCTAGGCGCCTGCATGGAGTGAATCCAGGCGCCTGGACTCAATGCAGGCGCCTGGAAAGTGATGATCCAGGCGCCTGGATTGAGTGCTGATGCACAAAACAGACTTCTTTCTGGTGTGTTTTGAACCTCTCCCAAGTTCTCCACTAGTATAGAGGACTAGCAAGAACCTGGTTAAGTCCCCCTCAGGGCCTTTTTGAACACTTTGGTAGAAAATCTACCTTGGAAGCTTGATTGATGAGCTTGGAACAAGGTTTTGAAGGACTTTTGGTGGTTATATAGATTGAGATGGGTTTTTCAGAGTAAAAGTAAACTGAATATTTTCTGTTTTGGTGGGTTTTGATAATGGATGATTGAAGTATGTGGGTTACTAGTGATCAAGGTTGGGTTTTTAGGCTAAAAGGGGGGATTTTAGGCTAGAAATGGGTGAAACTAAAGGGGATCAGTTTGGAGATGGAGTTTCTGGATGATTTTCAGCAGAGTAACAGTAGAGGAAGGAAGGAGAATTGGTCCTGATGGATTGTGGTTGATGGAAGTGGATGGATGATGGTTTAATGGGGCAAAAAGATGGTTTTTGGGGTTGAAAATGAATGGGATTGAGAAGGATTGGTAGAGGATGAAATTTCTAATGAAGTTTCAGCAGAGTAACAATAAGGAAATGGAGGAGAGAACTGATCCTCTAAATGGAGGAGGAGAGGTGGGTATTTATAGCCAAAGGAAGGGTCAAAATGGGTCATTTGAACCCTTAGAGGTGAGGTTCAAAGGGTCACCAAAATACCTTACTCTCTCTCAACAATATTCTGCAGAAAAATCCCTGAAAGATCCTCAAGACGCTCCTCCCCACTCACTTGAACTTGGGCAGCAAGTACCTGGAGTGAGTCTAGGCACCTGCATTAAGGCAATCCAGGCGCCTAGATTGAGTCCGGGCGCCTGGAATAGGGGAATCCAGGCGCCTGGATGGCGAGACAGCACAAAATTTTAAACTTTGCGGGGCCATTCCGGGTGCTACCAAACTCCGTTTTGCGCATGGTTTGAAGCGTTGGAAAGCTTATCAAGTCTACTTTCTAACCCAAGTGGTTTGAACCCAATATGATTTGTACATCAAAATATGTGACCATTTTACCCTCAGAAGGTCGGAAGAATGAATCGTTTCGGTAAAATGGGCATATCTCCCTCATTTCAAAATGGATTGGGACGCGTTATATATCGAAAAAGAGGGTTTTGAGTGTACTAGAAGGTGGTGCAAGATTGGGTTTATTTTGGAAAGGTTTAGGAGGGGTTTTCAAGTTCACAATCAAGCTCCGTGTGCTCTTATCAGGCATATTCATCATCGGGGATGCCAAGGACTTTCATGGGTTCAAATTGGGGTGTCTACACTGACCATCAAGCGCTGAAGTTCATCAACAGTCAAAAGAAGTTGGATAGTATGCATGTGCGGTGGGCCACTTTTATTCAGAAATTTCTTTTTACCATTCGGCACAAGTCTGGGGTGACAAATCGAGTGGCTGATGCATTGAGTCGTCGAGCCAAGTTGTTGGTGACTTTAACCCAAGAGATTGTGGGTTTTGAGTCCTTGAAGGAGTTGTATCCAGGGGATGAGGATTTCAAAGAGATTTGGGAAGTGTGCATTCAGAACCGACCTATTAGTCACTTTCATGTTACTGATGGGTATTTATTTCGTGGCAATCGGCTTTGTATACCAAGGACTTCGTTAAGGGAGAGTTTAATCCGAGACCTTCATGGTGGAGGATTGAGTGGTCATTTGGGAACAGACAAAACCGTTGCATGCTTGGAGGAGAGGTATTTCTGGCCACAATTGAAGAGGGATGCTGGAAATTTTGTGCGCAAATGCTATACATGTCAGGTATCTAAGGGTCAGTCTCAAAATACTAGTCTTTATACACCTTTACCTGTTCCTAATAATATTTGGGAAGATTTGTCTATGGATTTTGTGTTGGGGCTGCCACGTACCCAGTGTGGTATGGATTCTGTGTTTGTGGTGGTAGACAGGTTTTCCAAGATGGTGCATTTTATTGCGTGTCGCAAGACATCCGATGCATCTCATGTGGCCCGTTTGTTCTTTAGAGAGGTGGTGCGTTTGCATGGGGTTCCACAGTCTATTACTTCTGACAGGGATGTGAAGTTCCTTAGCCATTTTTGGGTCACTTTGTGGAAGATGTTTGGGACTTCACTGAAGCGGAGCTCTACCGCGCATCCACAAACTGATGGTCAAACGGAGGTGACTAACAGAAGCTTAGGTAATCTGATTCGAAGCATATGTGGGGACAAGCCAAGGCAATGGGATAATGCTTACCACAAGCTGAGTTTCCTTTCAACAGTGCAGTTCACAGTGCCACGGGAAAATCACCTTTTTCCTTGGTTTATGTGACGCCTCCAAAGCATGCAGTGGATTTAGTTCGTCTTCTGCGGGGTCCTGAAGTTAGCGTTGCGGCTGAGGCAATGGCTAAGCAGTCCCAAGAGGTGGTTGATTACGTGAGGCAGAAGTTGGCTGAGACAAATGCGAAAAACAAGGCAACAAGGACAAGGGTAGGCGTGTTAAACCTGTTCAACGTAGGCGATGGGGTGATGATTTTTCTAAGGAAGAAGAGGTTTCCCGCGGCACCTACAACAAGTTAAAGCCAAGGAAGTATGGTCCGTACAAGATTTTGCGTAAAATCGGGGACAATGCTTATGTGATTGATCTTCCCGAGTCCATGCGGATCTCCAATGTGTTCAACGTTGCGGATATTTTTAGTATCATGAGGCGAGAGCCGCTCTATCAGCATTTGAACTCGAGGTCGAGTTCTTTCAAGAAGAGGGATTGATGCAGAACAAGTAGCGGCCTAGTTCTATGATCAATTGGACCGGTCGAAGCCTAGGAGGCCCAAACAACTCTTAATTGAAAATTGCCAAATTTGGCAATTTATCGACGAGCCCGAATAGGCCCAAACTTGGTGGGTGGCAAGTCAATCACACAGATCAAGACTCACGACCCTAATCGTGATGATGGTGGATTTCGCCAAATTCATTCGTTTAGGCCTTCAATTTAGTAATTTTGCTATTTTAGGTAATAATTAGATTACGAATTACTCTTAGTGTGTAATTCCGTTTTCATTGTTTCCACTTGGGAATTTCTTATTTTTCTTTCTAGTTTTCAATTTTGGAAGTTTCCCCAATTTTCGGGATACTTTATTTTTAGGTAAGTTTTTGCTAGGGTTTGCTCGAGTTTCCCTATAAAAGGGCGTGTAACCTCTAATATTATTCAACTTTTAATCAATTATAAATCAGAGTTATTCTCTTTCTCTTGTGGATTCAAGAACACTCGTGGATTCGAGACCTATTATCGTTTGAACTAGTACGCAACTAGTTTCTCGTGAATTCCGCTGCGTCAGAAAATTCCAAAAAAACATCTGAACTTTGCGTGCAATGTCCCATCTGCCTCCAAACTTTTCAAATTTTAATCAAAAAAACCCATGTCGTTTGTTTCCGTCAATTAATTGCCTAACAGGAAAATCCAACATGTCAACCTAACAACCTACAAAACGTCGTTTGTTTCCGTCAATTGCCGTTTGTTTCCGTCGTTTGATCTGAATTGTTTATTTGTTCGTCTCGTTGAGTAGGAAAACATTCAAAGATTGTACAACTGTTGAACTAGGACTAAGCAGAAGCAGCTAAATGGATGTGATCATTGTAACTCATCAGATGAGGCCAAACCTTATCTAGTCTTTCCCTTTTTCTAATCTAAAGAGATAAGAAAAGTAGTAATCACTATCATTTTTTCCCTCCTTATGTGTCTTCTCTAATCATTGTCCACAATTGATTTCCTAAGTTGAATCACTAATTTTTTTTCAATATTATTTCTATCTAGTATCACGATTTTATAGGAAAATTCCAAAAAAACATCTGAACTTTGCGTGCAATGTCCCATCTGCCTCCAAACTTTTCAAATTTTAATCAAAAAAACCCATGTCGTTTGTTTCCGTCAATTAATTGCCTAACAGGAAAATCCAACATGTCAACCTAACAACCTAGAAAACGTCGTTTGTTTGTAAGGTCCATAGCCCGATGTCTCTCTTTGTTGGCAATTCCACGACAAAACACATATTTGGGTGTATCCTCGTTTATTGAGTTGAAATTTATTTTTCTTTTATTTTTAGAATGTCTGTGTAGGAAGCGGAAGGAAATCAATGTGTCTTGTAATAAGGGACCGTGAGTGTGTAGTACATTACAGTGCACGGCATCAGTTTGCGCAACATCAAAGTGCTCGGTATATTTGGAAGGATTTGCTCGGGATTGGTATGGCTAATCAAAGAATATTTTCGGGGCCTATTCAATTGGAAGTTAAGGTTTTAACTAGTCAAGGTTCACAAGTTTAAAAGAGGATTTCAAATCAACATCAATAGAAGATTTTCAGCCGTGATATGCTTGAGTTGATTGGAGAAATTTTATTTCTCTAATTGTTTATTCTTCCTAAACAAGGAATGGGGTTTGACGGTTTCTATATATTGCGGCATAAGTCACCGAAAAATTGGACCACACATTAGAGAGACACAAGGGCTGCTCGGTTTGGGTGATATTCAATTGTTTGGGCAGCCACCATTGTAAGATGAGAGGCAAGAGAAGATTTTGAGAGGGTTCTAAATATTGAGTCTTGGAGTACAACTTATGCATCATTGATCAACGCAATTAACTCCAAGAAGTTTCTACATTTTCGTTCTCAACTTTTTTGAGTTTTCCTTTGGTGGACTTCCGAAGGGTATTGGAAGGCTTGTGGATTCAAGGCAGCGGCAATCAAACACTGGGTGTGGTGAACGTGGATTCGGCAAGTAGTTCTTAGGACGATTTGTGAGGATTCAAAATCGTAGGGTAAGATCACTTGTAACCGCACAATATTTTATAGTGTTTGATTCCTTCCCGTGGTTTTTACCTGATTGGGGTTTTCCACGTATATCTTGGTGTTCTCTGTTTTGATTGCTTTCTATTGTTTAATTAATTCTTATCATATTGGTGGATTGTTTTTTATAAGAGACTAAAAACCTAGCAAATTATTAAACCTAGGCGATCTAGGATTTTTCATTGTTTCCGTCAATTGCCGTTTGTTTCCGTCGTTTGATCTGAATTGTTTATTTGTTCGTCTCGTTGAGTAGGAAAACATTCAAAGATTGTACAACTGTTGAACTAGGACTAAGCAGAAGCAGCTAAATGGATGTGATCATTGTAACTCATCAGATGAGGCCAAGCCTCATCTAGTCTTTTCCTTTTTCTAATCTAAAGAGATAAGAAAAGTAGTAAACACTATCATTTTTTTCCCTCCTTATGTGTCTTCTCTAATCATTGTCCACAATTGATTTCCTAAGTTGAATCACTAACTTTTTTCTCAATATTATTTCTATCTAAAGTCCATTTTTTCAGAGTTGTGCTAGAATCATGATTTTATTTGCCACTTCCTACAGCCTTCACTGTACATGCATTTATTATTACTTTTTTTATCGGCAACAAAATTTTTATTAAAACTTAACAAAAGGTACATCGAGAAGAGAAAATCTCAAAGCAAACAAAATCCACCTGACACGACAGAATCATGTGCAAAACTGCAACCTATATTGCTAGGAATAGAGCATACAACCAACAAAATGGTGAATGTAGAAAAAGAAAAAAATTAACAGGAGAATTAAGCAAACCACCCCACCAATGCAAAGAAAATAACCTATTGTCCCACACTCAACCTTAATAAAGGACCCCCTAGGCAGCAACAAAGCTCCATTAAAAGTGCTCCAATAAACACGTTCAACGCAAACAACTTCAGAACCATGTACATATCATAGAGGAAAACAAAAGTAAAGAAAACGCTATATCATCTTTTTAGAAATCCTAGGATACGATGAAATATTCTACAATATATACAATATATATGCGTATCCCAATTCATTACGTATCCTACGATTATTTAATGGAAGAAATTCAACTATTATTGTAGGAAGTATTCCACCTCTAATGCATTAATCCAACCTCAATGTAAGGCTTGAATTGAATAGAAGAAAAATTATACATCAATCTGAGCAGAACCTGTGCGGCAACTGAAACAGCGGCGAGTACGAGCCACCTTTTGATCGGACAGCGACCAGAAAGCCTCCTATGCAATAGTCTCCTCAAGGTGCACCCAACCCACTGGTTTAATCGAGTTTTTGAACTCTTTTGAAACTGACCCGGAGGGACCAGTCGTCGGCAATGGCGGATTTCGTGTTTCCAAGTGTGTTCCGAGGTTCCCTTGCTCTGATACCACTTGTTATGGGAGGATCAGCGAACCAAACACACACACACGAAATATAAAGTAATCACAGAGAAACACTCAAGACTTTTACGTCCTTCCCCAAAATTTGATACATCCATGGGACAGCGGGTTTGTTGTAACGAACGCTATGAATGCGACTAAGTTGGGAGAAAGCAAACAAAACAACAAGCAATCACACGACACAAAGATATACGTGGTTCCCTCAAGATTGAGGTACGTCCACGGGCGAGAAGAGAGAGAGTTCACTATCAATGGTGAAGAAGAGATACAAAGAGCCGACTATGATCCGTAACTCTGGAGAGGCCACAATATGAGAGATAGCCAAAAGATCCCTAAAAGCCTCTATTTATAAGAAGCACAATCAATAGGAAATCCTAAACACAATAGGAAATCCTAAACACAATTGGAATTCTCCCAAAAAAGGAAAATTCAATGCACAATTCCAACAATTCTCCACCTTGACTTGAATTTCACTGAACCTAAATCACTAATTATAACAACTCTCTTATGCCTCTACCTCGCCACAATGCCCCCAAGGGGAGATCAACTGCAAATTCCATCACACGACACAAAGATATACGTGGTTCCCTCAAGATTGAGGTACGTCCACGGGCGAGGAGAGAGTGAGTTCACTATCAATGGTGAAGAAGAGATACAAAGAGCCGGCTATGATCCGTAACTCTGGAGAGGCCACAATATGAGAGATAGCCAAAAGATCCCTAAAATCCTCTATTTATAAGAAGCACAATCAATAGGAAATCCTAAACACAATTGGAATTCTCCCAAAAAAGGAAAATTCAAGGCACAATTCCAACAATTCTCCACCTTGACTTGAATTTCACTGAACCCAAATCACTAATTATAGCAACTCTCTTATGCCTCTACCTCGCCACAATGCCCCCAAGGGGCGATCAACTGCAAATGCCAACCAAGCCCAAGCAATGCTTGAACTTGGCAACCGAAACCAGTTTAGTCAACATGTACGCTGGGTTATCTGCCGTTCCCACTTTCTTCACCTCAACTTGATTCTGTGAGATGATCTCTCGAACGAAGTGATACCTGACATCAATATGCTTGGTCCATTAATGATACATCAGATTTTTAGTCAGATGTTTAGCACTCCGAGAGTCACAAAATACTGAAGTAACCCCTTGTGCAATACCAAGCTCGCAAAGAATTCCCCTCATCCACAATGCCTCTTTTACAGCTTCGGCAATGGCCATATACTCCGCTTCTGTTGTAGACAGCGCGACCATAGCCTGCAAAGTTGCTTTCCAACTAATGGCACTTCCGGATAGAGTGAACACATAGCCTGTCAGAGACCTCCTCTTATCATGGTCACCGGCAAAATCCGAATCAACATAACCAACAACTTGATTACCCGGATTAGAAACCTCATACAAAAGACCCACATCTGCAGTCCCTTTCAAATACCGAAGTATCCACTTCACAGCCTCCCAATGTGTCTTTCCCGGTCGCCCCATATAGCGACTTACGACACTAACTGCATGTGAAATATCAGGACGAGTGCATACCATGGCGTACATAACGCTCCCAACTGCGCTCGAATATGGAACCTGAGACATATATTTCTTCTCATCCTCTGACTGAGGTGACAATTCTGCAGAAAGTCGAAAGTGTGCTGCGAAAGGGGTACTGACTGGGTTCGAGTTCTGCATGGCAAAGCGCTCAAGCACTTTGAGAACATATGACTTCTGATTCAAGAACAACTTGCCATCTACTCGATTTCTGCTAATCTCCATACCCAAATCCGTTTTGCTGCACCCAAATCCTTCATCTCAAATTCACCTCTCAACTGCTGCTTCAACCTGTTGATTTCTGATACACCTTTGGCAGCAATAAGCATATCATCAACATACAACAGTAGATAAATAAATGAACCATCTGGAAGTCTCCGAAAATACACACAACTGTCATATTCACTCCTAGAATATGATTGGCTTATCATGAATGTATCAAACCGCTTATACCACTGCCTAGGAGACTGTTTTAAGCCATATAAAGACTTACGAAGCAAGCATACATGATCTTGCTTACTAGAAACAACAAATCCCTCTGGTTGACGCATATAAATCTGTTCCTCAAGCTCCCCATGCAAAAACGCCGTTTTGACATCAAGTTGCTCTAACTCAAGGTCATAACAAGCAACAATAGCAAGTAAAGTGCGAATGGAACTGTGCTTTACAACTGGTGAAAATACCTCATTGTAGTCAACACCTTCCTTTTGACTGAATCCTTTCGCCACTAGCCGAGCTTTGAACTGTGCCTCTTCAACCCCTGGAATACCTGGCTTGCGCTTGAAGACCCACTTGCACCCAACAATCCTCCTATTTTTCAGCGGTTCCACCAACTCCCATGTCTGGTTCTTCTGAAGAGACTCAATCTCCTCATTCATAGCAACACACCACTGTGCACACTCATTGCTCGAAATAGTTTCCGCATAGCTAGAAGGCTCATCATACTCCACTGTTTCAGCAACTAATAAAGCATAGGCCACAATCTCAGAATAAGCCGAATATCTTTCAGGAGGCCGAATCTCCCTCCTTGGCCTATCTTTAGCAATAGTGCGTGGTTGCTCTGCTGGTACATCATCATCTGTGTCTGAACTCTTGAACTCCTCTTCAATTGGCTAATTACTGTCATTCTTCCCTGAGCCAGAAGATTCACATAACAACTCCACCTGCTTTGGAACCCTCGGTTCCTCAACTGCATCTTTAACTTGCTTATTCCCCTTAACCATAAAGTTTTCATCAAAAGTAACATCTCTACTAATTAAAAACTTAGAGATTTCCGGACACCATAATCTGTACCCTTACACACTTGCCTGTTAACCCAAGAAAATACACTTCTTGGCACGTGGCTCCAACTTACCCTCATTCACATGAGCATAAGCTGGACACCCAAACACACGCAGTACGGAATAATCAGCCTTATGACCCGACCATACCTCAAACGGAGTCTTACACTCAATAGCAGTCGACAGAGACCTGTTCACCAAATAGCATACTGTGGAAACGGCTTCAGCCCAAAACTCTTTGCCCAACCCGGCATTGGACAACATACAACCGCCCTGTTCGTTTCCGCGTTTAGTTTTAGTTTTAGTTTTGATGACATCATCATTTCCCTCATTTCTCTCTCTATCTCTCTCTACTCATTATACCTGATGACATCATCAAAACTAAACTAAACTATCTAACCAAACACAGCCAACGCGCCTTCTCCAAAAGAGTCCTGTTCATTCGTTCAGCCACACCGTTCTGCTGGGGGGGTTTTCCTCACTGTGTGATGTCTCACAATCCCTTCATCACTGCAAAACTTATCAAATTCGCCAAGACAAAACTCCATACCATTGTCAGTTCTCAAACGTTTTATTTTCTTACCCGTCTGATTCTCTATCAAAATTTTAAAATGTTTGAATGTACTTAGAGCATCACTTTTATGTTTTAGCATATACACCCAAACCTTACGAGAGAAATCATCGATAATACTCATAAAATATCGAAAACAACCTTTAGAAGTTACCTCAGCGGGACCCCAAAGATCCGAGTGAAAATAATCCACCGTGCCTTTGGTGCGATGAACAGCTGTACTGAATTTGACCCTGCACTGCTTGCCGTAGACACAATGCTCGCAAAAATCCAGCTTCTCAGTTTTCTGCCCACAAAGTAGACCCTGATTGCTCAAAACTGTCATCCCTCTCTCGCTCATATGCCCAAGACGCATATGCCACAATCGAGTCAAATCCGAACCCGAAACCTTTGAAGAAGCGACCGCTGCTGCAGAACCCGTAACTGTACTGCCCATGAGTGAATAGAGATTGTTACGCTTCTGACCCTTCATCAGCACCAAAGCACCCCTTGAGACCTTCAAAACTCCACCTTCACCAGTGAAAGTACAACCAATGGAATCTAGAGCACCCAAAGAGATAAGATTTTTCTTCAACTCCGGGACATGCCGAACATCCGATAAAGTCCTCACAATACCGTCGTGCATCTTGAGTTGGATCGTTCCACAACCAACAATTTTGCAGGGCATGTTGTTGCCCATTAAAACTGTGCCACCATTGACCGCCTCATAAGTGGTGAACCACTCCTTATGCGGACACATGTGATATGAACACCCAGAATCCAAAATCCACTCGGTATCACAGCGAGAATCTCCCACTGTAACTGATAAAACAGTATCTAACTCATCCGAACTTTCGGCAACCCCGGCAATATTTTTACCCCCTTTCTGGTCCTCTTTTTCCTTCTCCTTGAGTTTTAAACAGTCTCTTGCACAGTGCCCCGGTTTTCTTGCAATAATTGCACTTTCCCTTTTTCTTATTTTTAATCTGCGATTTGGATCTTTCCCTATTACTCGTACCACCATTTTCTCGTCGTTCTTCCCCTAACAAACAATCCCTCCGCATGATCATCAACCTCTCCTGACACCTTTTTCCTCAACTCTTTCGAATGAAGACTGACCTTAACATCCTCCATGGATATGGTGTCTTGCCCATACAATAAGGTTGTAACAAAATGTTCATACGATGGCGGTAAAGAACATAACAAAATTAGGGCTTGGTCCTCCTCCTCGATTTTACAATCAATATTTTTCAGGTCCATCAAAATACGATTAAACTCGTCTAAGTGATCCTTAACGGGTGTACCTTCACGCATTCGGAACGTATAAAGACGTTGTTTAAGATACAACTTGTTCGTGAGCGATTTCGTCATATATATGCCTTCCAACTTCAGCCAAATTCCTGCTGCTGAAGTTTCTTCTTCCACCTCGCGAAGAACATCGTCTGCTAGACTCAACTGAATTGAACTCAGAGCTTTAGCATCCATGTCTTCCCAATTTTCTGCGCTGATGCCGGATTTTTCCTGCCCCTGCAAGGTCTTGTGTAATCTCTGTTGAACTAGCAAAGCCTTCATCTTAACCCTCCAAAGACTGAAGCTGCTGCTCTGCCCATCAAACTTCGCAATCTCAAACTTAGCCGCCATAGCCACAATCGGAAACGAAACCCTAGTTTTTCAACCAGAAGCTCTGATACCAGTTTGTTGTAATGAACGCTATGAATGTGACTAAGTTGGGAGAAAGCAAACAAAACAACAAGCAATCACACGACACAAAGATATACGTGGTTCCCTCAAGATTGAGGTACGTCCACGGGCGAGGAGAGAGAGAGTTCACTATCAATGGTGAAGAAGAGATACAAAGAGCCGGCCATTGAGAAACTTCAAAGAAATTTTTTATGGGGTGATTCTGCTGAAAAAAGGAAGCTACATTTGGTTAATTGGGATCAAATCACTAGAAGCAAACAATTCGGTGGTCTTGGTGTCAAAAGACTTCTTGAACATAACTCAGCACTTCTTGCTAAATGGTGGTGGAGATTTAATAAGGATAAGGGCGCTCTCTGGGTCGAGTCTATCTCTGACAAATACAACCTACATGATTCTTGGTGGCCAACTTTTCAAAATCAAAGAAGAACCTCTACTGTTTGGAAGGATATTTGCAACATTGCTTGTTCTGATTCTAGAATTGGGCATATCATATCGAAGGGTTTTAGAAGCAAAGTTTATTCATGAAATTCCACCAAATTCTGGACTCACATTTGGGTGGGGGACCAACCTCTTGATACATCCTTTCACAGACTTTTTCTTATCTCAACTCAGAAGAATTCCTTTGTCAGTGAAATTTTTGATTCATCCAGGGGAGTTTGGAATCTTCAATTTAGAAGAAATCTTCGTGATTGGGAATTAGGGATTCTAGACTTGCTGAAGCTATTACTAAATTCTGTGACCATTAACAATTCGAGAGAAGATTGTCTTACTTGGTCCTGGAGTTCCAACCTATTATTCTCAGTGAAGTCGGCTTACTATGAATGGGAAGCTCAATCGTTTCAGGAAACTGAGAATCTACTCAATATTTGGAAAAATCTTTGCCCAGCCAGAATCGAGATTTTTGCTTGGCTTGCTTTGCAAAACAAAATTGCTTCAAGATCTACTTTATCCAGATGCAATATAATTACCTTAAGCCAAGATCTCTGTCAGTTCTGCTTCTCGACTGGAGAATCTCCCCAGCACCTCCTTCTTACTGCTCCTATGCTTGGAATGTATGGTCTTCCATCCTCAGATGGTGGCGCTTAACTTGGGTTTGCCATTCTAATTTGTCAAGCCTCTCCCAGATTTGGTTCTCCGCTCCGTTCAAAAACCTTGAAAGGAAATGTTGGGAATGCTGTTTTTTCTCTGTAATCTGGTCAATCTGGAAATCAAGAAATGAAATCATCTTCAATAACAGAGTTTTTTGCTGGGAAGAAACTGTCGAGCTAGCAAAAATCAGAGTTGCTTTCTGGATTAAGGGTTTGAACAATCTGAACCATTACTCAGTGGCGGATTTCCTTGGAAATCTCGATGCTATTAGGTGTATTAGGATTTAAACCTTCTCTGTTTCCTCCATTTTATTTTCTTTTTGTTTTTGGTTTTCCAACCTCTGGTTGATTTTCTCTCTTTTTTCGTCTCGATGTACCCTTATCGAGTTTAATATATTCCTCTTTTTGCCGATCAAAAAAAAAAAGAGTCGGCTATGATCCGTAACTCTGGAGAGGCCACAATATGAGAGATAGCCAAAGGATCCCCAAAAGCCTCTATTTATAAGAAGCACAATCAATAGGAAATCCTAAATGCAATAGGAAATCCTAAACACAATAGGAAATCCTAAACACAATTGAAATTCTCCCAAAAAAGGAAAATTCAAGGCACAATTCCAACATTAACCTTATATTTTTTAGGCCCCACATAAATATGTGTTGAATAAAGGTTACTTGTACGCATACAGACAGCAATAGAAGTATATAGAAGTACCTTTGGTAGAAGGGCTGCAAACAGAAGATAGCAGGAGAGAGCTGACTTCAACTGTATGAAAAGTCTGCCCACCACCGAAAGCAAAGCCCTCATTTTTTGAGCAGAGAATTAGGTGAAAAGAAACAAGAAAAACATACAAGACAAAGCTAATGGGAGCTAGTGGCCATCGGTCTAATTATTTCCTCCTAACTATGCTTCTTATCACAATTAGCACTTGTGTTAGCATATCTTTTCCTAATGGCCATTGATTGACCCTAGTCAATTACCACTAAGAGACATTATGATCATCCCAAATTTATTAGGCAAGATTTGGGAGGATCCACTTTGAAAACCTCTGGCGATAAATGTGGCTCTTAGCCCATGTAGTTGTACCTGTTTACATCTAAGGGGGAGGTTTGTTGTTCGAGTCTATGCAAAGAAATCGAACCTCTTTTTAGTTCTGAATTCAGTAATTTGCCCTCAACCCCCACTGATATATACAACATTAACAATTTTTTTTTAATAACCGAATGCCTAGGCCAGCTTGTACGAATCCCGACTAATTTCAGTGGCCTAAAGGTTTGGAATGCTTGGCCTCCGTGGAAATGGAACAATTGATCTCATGGACGAACACTTAATACTTTCTCATAACCACTTGGCCAAATCCGTTGGAGTTAATGTCTACAACATTAGCAAAATGAAACGTCTAGAAAGCCTGTGGTGGTCCGTGGAGGCTATTTGATTTGGGTGCTGAAAAATCTAGGTAGAAAAGGATATTGTAAATTAAGAAAGAAACATTGATTTTTTTATTAATTTTTTTTCTTCCTTAGTTTTCAAAGTAAATGAAAAACATAGGAAAACAAATTAATTGCGTATATTTACCACTTAGACTAAGTAAAATGAAGTGACATTGGCGACCTAACTATAACCGCGTTGGTAACACTAATTGATAATTTGACAATGAATAAGACATACTAGTGTAAACATAAAAATTTAATTGAGTAGTGATTTTTGCACTCCCTTTTTACCACCAACACTCTTTGTTTTTAAGTTGGAAATTATAATTTTATCATTTCATTGGTTTATTTTTTCACACATCAAGGGATAATAATATATGTACCATGAACGTAGTAAATTCCGATGATAAAAACAAAAATAAGAGTAAGAAAAAGAGAGTGCAAAAATCAACATATGAATGAGAAGCTTCCTAGTCATTTTCATGGGTGTAAAAGAATATTCAAAATATCAGCCTAAATGCATGTCCACTAGGATGGGTGCTTGTTGCAATATTTCTCTCTTTTTTTTGAACTGCAATATTTCTCTCTATTGGAGACATCCTTTATTACAAGCACTAATTTTTAGTGACGTTTATCCACTGACGTTAGTTTAGGGCAGGTCTGGCTTAGGCCAAGTGATGTCAACTGACCTTGTCTTTGTGATGAGTCGTTTTCTAGCATATGCTCAATTGATGGCCTACAAAATAGAGTAACTTGACATCGGTGTCGTGTTAGCCAACACCCCTCCAGAGTCAGTTATGGTGGTAATGGGTTTAATTGAACCATAATTAGGAGAGAAATGTTATAGTTGGGCGTTCAATACCGGAATGTCATAACTAACCTTGGGATCGTGGGTGAATCCATTGGATATAAGGTTGTTCAAACACTATCTTTGCTGAGTGTTTGTTTGGGCTATGCATTGCAGAGTGATTAATCTTGGCAGACCATTGTAAGTAGAGCAGGACGAGCTGATCACCAGGATAAGCAGATCAGCAGATCCTGCTTGGTGACCATTTTATCCCTACCACCTGAGAAAATTTTGGCTGCAAATAGGGTACTACGTGGTACCCCTTAGCCAATCAAAATGTAACAACTGTTTAAAAAGTCAGAAGTTTTCCACCTCAACTATTATCCCGTGAAGACTTAACGGGGAATGAAACTTCTGTCAACTATTTTCCACCTCCCTCTCTCTCTCTCCCCTCTTCATTCTTCCTCTGCCCTCCATGTTATTTCTCTCCTCTTAGCGCATCCAACTTAGGTCATCCGTAGTGGTGTAGTTAAATGCACAAATTAGTCAGTAGTTAGGACAGTTAGTTAACATTTTCTGTTTTTGTGTGCATAGTAGTGTAGCTAAGGAGTAGTTAAGTGGGCTCCACCATGTAAAAATGTTAGCTCAAAAGTTAACTTTGGTATCTGAGGTAACTTGTACCTTGTGTCAGAGGGAGGAGAGAGAACGTGAGAGAGAGAGGAGAGATCTAGAGAACGTGACCTCTGCCTTGTTGTATCTGAGCTGGTGACCTCTGCCTTATTGTGACCTCTGTCTTGTTGTGTCAGAGGGCTCCACCATGTATATATTTTTGTACTTTTTAACATTTTAACTACACTTTAACAACATCACTACAACACGTTTTAACTTAACAACACATTTTGTCATAAAACACATAACAACACATAATTGGGTCCCGTTTGATTGTAATTGGAACATGGAATAAGTTATCTATGAAGAACAATCTCGTTTGATTGTTTCTGCATTTATTTGTTTTTATTTTAACTGTTGAAATAAGATGGCAGACTTGATTTTATCGATGATGTACGTTCCTCTACTTTACCAATGATTCTACTGTTGAAAGCTCAACTGGGTTTTATCAATGGCAGACTTGTGATTAGGAGAATTGGCTTTGCCATTGCCTTATAACAAGGGAAAATGGATGAAAGAGAAGTTGAGCTTTGCTTGTCTCTGTTCTTTTGTAAAAAAATAGAGCTGCTGTTGGACCCCTAGTGGTTGGGAAGAAGGGGAGAAAATGTGGAAGGAGAAACTCTGTTACACAGGAGGGGAGAGAGAGAGAGAGAGTAGTTCATTCGAAAATGGGAAAGTGAAGGAATCTTCTGAATTTTTATCGTGAAGAGAGAGAAAAAGTTGATAGAAGTTTATTCCCGTTAAGTCTTCACGTGATAACAGTTGAGGTAGAGAGGTTCTGATTTTTTTTGAACAGCTGTTACATATTGATTGGCTTCACGGTACCACGCAGGCATGACACGTGGTACCCTATTTGCAACCAAAATTTTCTCCTATCACCTTGTCTTTTTCTTTTTCTTTTTCTTTTTCTTTTTTTTGGGCTAGGAAAAGAAGTTTTTATTTTATTTTTTTTGAAACGGCAAAGAAGTTTTTATCAATCATTCGAATGAAAAACGTTATAAGGATTAAAAGGGGTTATGAGCTAGGAGGCGTCACAACCAAGGCAAAGATCCTAATTAGGTTGGCACCAGAACTGAGGACAATCATATGCCGAGCCATAAACCGAAAAAGGATAGCAATTAAAAAGCCAACCCAAAGAAAGAAAAATGGAAGCGGAGTGTACACAACACACGTGTTGTGGAGCGATGTGGGACCCACTCCGGATTACGTAATTTGATCCAAATTGTTTATTTGTTCGTCTCGTCTAGTAGAATAACATTCAAGATTACAACAGTAGGGCTAGGACTAAGCAGAAGCAGCTAAATGGATGTGATCGTTGTAAATCATCAGTTGAGGCTAAGTCCTATGGATGGATGGGCTAGTCTTTTTTCTTTTTCTAATCTGAAGAGATAAGAAAATTAGTAATCCCTATCATTTTTTTTTCCCTCCTTATGCTCTTCTCTAATCATTGTCCACAATTGATTTCCTACGTTGAATCACTAACTTTTTTCTCAATATTATTTCTTTCTAGTATCATGATTTTATAGGAAAATTCCAAAAAGCATCTAAACTTTGCCTGCAGTGTCCCATCAGCCTCCAAACTTTTCAAATTTTAATCAAAAAAGCTCATGCCGTTTGTTTCCGTCAATTGCCTAACGGGAAAATCCTACATGTCAACCTAACAACCTAGACGACGTCGTTGGCTACCTAGAGACCATTTGGAGGGAAAATCCACCTCTTGCAATTTTTTGGTTAGCTTTTCGTCATAATTTTTGGTACTCTTATTATTCACTGATCTTATCCGTGAGAGAAATTAGAAAATATAAAAATGTGGATTGAAGTTAAAAAAAGTTCATATAAAACGACACTTTAGGCAAAAAGAGAGTTGTTTCGTACTTTTTTCATCTTTAGTAAACTTTTTTTTTTGTTCTTGGTCATAATGTTTACTTTTAGACTCCTTTTGTCGAGACAGATGATTAATCCAAAACATGTATCACGAATCAAACAAAATTTCAGAAAAGACACACAAAAGACGTAACATGGAGATTTATTTCCAAGTTGGACGGCTATGATGTGCGCAGAATGGTCCACGGGTCCATCCCCTTCTATTTTGTGGGGAATTTGTAGTACTAACAAACAAGGTGTAAGTTGCTTCATGAACATGCAGCGCACCACTTCAATTTAATTACAAAAGCAAAAAGAAACACAACCCACTGAATGATTTTATTATTACACTCCATATATCCAAACACCCAGGGGCGGACCCAAGGAGGGTCACGCGGGGGCACGTGCCCCCACTAACCCCCGCTCAAAACTTAAAAATAAATAAAAATTATATTTAGCTTGAATTATGTAATGTAACGCTATATTTAGCATACACATTTACATATATCTCAAAAATAAAAATGTAGAATTAATTATGTGCTCATTTTTTGTTCTTTCCTTTTTTTTCATATAAAAAGTATGCATTATAAACCTTATAATCCATAATAAATGTCTTAATTTAGCAAGATCGTTGACTAAAAAAAAATTTGCACGATTATTGTAATAAGGTGCCCCCATTGGGTTAGATTCCTGGGTCCGCCACTGCTGAAACAGCTATAAGGTAGACTTGGTTTGCCTTGTGGGGTTATCTTCGTAATGTCAGCATTAGGCGCAGATTTTATTTACTTTTTTCTCAGCACGAACAATAATCGTGTGCGGATGGATTTTGGAATTTGTTTCCCAACGAACATAGTGACGATGACAGTAGCGTAGAGAGAGGGAGGAGAAACGAGTCATTTTCGTGAGATCTATCTTTTACGACATAATTAAAGTGACCCCTTTTTTTTTTATAGTACTAAACCAAGTTTGTAGATTGATTATTTGAAGGAGAAATCTATGTACACTCTCATGTTTGAATTCATTACGCAACATCACTTTTCCATGACGATCTCATCAAATCCATCTTCTGATCACGGTATGGTTGACATTGGACCCATCTTAACATCCCAGGGATGAAATTGAAACCACTCTCACTTACCAGCGGGCCACTATAGCGTTATTTGTAAAGTTAGTGACACACAAAAAAATTTAACGTTTTTCGGAATTTGTGGCCATATTATTGGGCAATAAACTAGGGGCCTAAGCGATGACTTTGTGGACTTATGGCCGGGGCCAAATTGAGTGATGCCAATAGCATTCTTATATTATTTGCTCTCATGAGCGGTGGCGAAATCCATATCACTATTACTTGGATCTTCGTCATCACCCGTGGGAAAACATAACAATAGATGTAAGGTTTCAGTTTTGCCTGAAATTTCTCTTCTCAAATCAGCTTCAGCATAATTAGGAACATCCTCCAGTCCCAAACCCTATCTTCCCACCATCAACATCATGAACCACATCCAATGTCTGCTGTTGCACATTCCCGAAAATACCCACGCTGGAGGCTTTACTATTTCCGGCGAACGCAAGACAAACCTGCGATAAACTGATAACATAGAGTATCCCCGCGGGGTCCAGTGGAACCTTGACGTCTCCGGCGAATAAGAAGCTTATTGTCGGAATCTGCACAGTATCGTAATTAGTAAAATCATAGCACGTGTCCAAAATCGACGCCCCATTAGTCATATTGTAATCCTTCAATGCTTCCCGAAAACTGGTCCGGAGGGCGGCATATGCCGCCGGCTGAAGCCGGGTGATAACGGTTCCGGAGTCTATTATAGTGCCTGGAGTCTTGAAAACTGATTCGGAGATCGGTAACTTCTGTCCACCGACAATGATCCCGATGATGTCGACGAAGTAAAACTGCGGATTTTTTGGATTAACCGGTGAGGGAGTGAACTTGATATTTTTTGATGTTGTCCCACCTTTTCCGAAAGTTAGGGTTCCGGTTGAGCTCGATTGTGATGGGAGACAGTAGGAGAAGTACTTTCCGTACTTGGAAGCGGTTTGGAAGACAACGGAGAAAGGATCGCGGTCGAGGCCGAGTAGTCCAGCAGCGCCACGGAAAAGGCCTTGGTTGTTTTTACCGCAGCCGAAGATGAAGTTTGGGAAAATGTCTTTCGGAGTTAAGGTTAGCTTTTCAGAGCCCAGGAATCCGACGGAGAAGGAGGAGTCGCCGTACTGAGATTGAGTTTGGACTAAAAATTAATTTTCAGTAAAGAAAGTCGATATTTTTTTTACTTTTAGAGCATCCTTATCAAGGGAGGCAAATCCCCCTGATGGCTAAGTTGTTGAGTGAAAGGGGAAAAAACCCACCAAAATCAGACTCAACAAATTTTTTGTAAATCTGCAAAAGTTATAACTTTGCTACAGTAACTCGGTAAATCCTTTGAGGCACTATTCACAGGTTAAAGCAATTCTCTCTCCTGACTTCCTGAATAGAGAGTCTGATTTTGTGAGTTTTTAAAAAAGTGAATTGTTAATTTATAAAAGGTGTTTTTGAGGTTAAATTTGGCTTAATTTTTGTTGAGCCTGATGGGGATGCCCTCAGGATCAACAAATTTTGGACCAAATTAAACCACAAAAACACCTTTTACAATTTAGCAAGTCACTTTATCAAAAATTCAAAAAATCAGACTCTCTATCCAAACTTTACTATATTAAACTACTCCCCTCAAATCTATAAAAAAAAAAAAAAAAAAATTCTCCCTAAATGTTGCTCGGTGCAGTGAATGGACCCCCCCATAAGTCATTTCAATGTTCTCCTCCAACAGCCTTTAGCCACGTGTTCAACCCCACCCACCTCCCTCTTCCCCTCCCTCTCTCTCTTCTGCCGAATCTGCCCATTTCTGACGCATGCGGAAGAAAAAAATAATTTAAAAAAGGGTAATCCATGAACAGTAACGTTGCCCAAATGCCGAGTTACTGTAGCAAATCTATAAATTTTGCAATTTAGCCAAATGTTTGTTGAGGCTGATTTTGGGGTGTTTTTTTCACTTTGACTCAACAAATTACCCATTTGGCCAAAATAGCAAGCCACATGAGGATGCTCTAAGTTACTCCCTCTATCCGGATTTGTTTATCCAAAAATATATTTTTTCAAGTCCTAAAATGTTTGTTCATTTTCAAAATTTAAAGGATAAAGTATGAAAAAAAAAATTTTGCCCCACTCCTAAAACTGAAAATAACAACTCAAAACTAATTTTTTTTTAAATAATGTGTTCACATTTTTGAAATTTTTTTGCACCGTATTAAAGTTCTCAATGAGATCTATCAAACAAAATCCATATTGATTAAAATAAAAAATGTAGCTACATTATTTTTTAGTTTGAAAATTGCACGTAATTTCGTAGTCAAATTAAAATGGGGGGAGTATTAAATGGAGGGATTGAGGATAAAATAGGAAATTAACAAATTCAAAAGGTAATGGAAAAAAAGTTTGAATTCCCAAAATGGACCAACAAATCCGGACGGAGAGAATATTTTTTTAAGTCTTGTGGTCATAACTTCTAAATCAGTTCTTCGTCTCGACGAGGAGACTTAGAAAAGTAGAAAAATATAGATGCATTTTTAAAGGAAATTCATATAGACGACAATATTACAGAAACTAACTTATTTTCAAACTGACTTAAAAATTGATTTTTTGCGCTTTACAAGCAAATTATTCTCTCACAAATCACAATACATCAATAGAACAAGTCAACTTAAGTCAGTTTTTGAAATAACGCCAAAGACCATCTTTTTTCGAAATTTTTTGTCTTTAGAACACTATTTTCAATTTTCTTCTACATTTGTATGGCTTTTCAATTCCTCGTGGAAAAGAACGATCAATTCAAAAAATTTGATCCAAATCTTGGAAAAATTAGGCGAAAAAAACAAAAACTACTCGGTGAAAAAAGACCAAAAATTTAGGCTAGAGCCCATAGGTTACCTGAATGCCGTAGATGCAGGTGGTGATGTCGCAATCCGGCGAGACTCCGGTGGCGGAGGTGAGTTGAGAGCACTGTGGTGCGTTGCAAGTTATGTTTGTGTATGATTTCGACGCGGAAGGATCGTAGATGGACTCTTGCTGTTTATAGCACCTATTGGCGTGGATTTATCATAAAATTCCGTACATTAGTTATGGCCATGAAGTCAAGAAGTTGCATATGCGATCAAACGAAAGAAATTTAGGTACCGAGCGGGTACTACGTGTCGCGCCGACATCGTACCCTGCGGCCAATCTCGCCACAAGGTACCCAACGGGCCCACGAGGTTTATGTGACACGTGCTAGGTTGTACTGAAGAAAGCACCCCATGCCCAAAAGGCATGTTTTGACTGGCCACAGGGTACCACGTCGAACGCCACGTGATATCCGCTCAGCACTAAAAAACTTCCCACGATTAAACAAAAAAATACTGTCTTTTAGTAATAAGTAGTTTCTTCAACTTTTACACCGTTTAATGGTACTCTAAACATATTGAACGGTTCGGATCGTGAAAATTTGATCGGAAAAATGAGGTGTGGACGGAAGGTCCGCATTTCGGACTAGGATATATATGTCTACTAATTTCATGAAAAAGGATCTGCAAACATGATTTTTGTGAGCAGATCGATTTAGTATAATGTGACAATCACTGCTAAACTAAAAACTTGCAATAAAGCCCTTATATCCTAATCGGGGGTGCCAATAGCGGAAAAAAATTCAAAAATTTTCCTATAAATTATGTAGGCTCGCCCCTACGTAGTGAAATTCTTGGATCCGTTCCTGATCCTAATCCGAATAACCAAAATAACTAAGTAATTATTCTAGTGGTCCCGCAAAATAGAATGTAACATGAACCAAAAAGGAAATTAAAAGAGAGAGATTGTGGGAGTTTAGAATCCTAAATTTCGAGTAATATACTTTACGCAAGGCTGGCACTGAGTCCAGGTGAGGCCGCTACCGGTGTCGAAGATGAGGGATAAGTCCCTTTTTGGGGTCCCAAGTCCGACCGTCACGATGTAGTTAGCCGAGCCAATCGAGCGGCCAGACTTGTCTGGGAGGGTGGCTTTCGATCCCCGAAGACTATTTTGGGCCTCGTTGAAGCTAAGTCGATGTTGAATTGAGTCGACTCGAGATTGGTCATCAGAGAGGATCTGGGCCATAGTTGGAGCCCTGGCTTGGTCTTGGTTGAGTTGAGAGCATGGTCCATGTCTATGAACAACTTTTAGTGATCTGTTTTGCTGTGATCTACACAACAGAAAAGGAAAGTCTTGTTCTTAGACAATTAAGAATTCGTTTGTTTGACATTTACTATGAGAGTGTATTTCTTAAGAAAGAGAATCGTTATGGTGACCTTATTTTGTTGAATATGTGATTTGCCACTATTGCATTCAAACACCAAGAGTTACAGTTATAGGGGCAGTTCAAGGGATACAATAATAATCGGCGCTCTATGTTAATAATCGGTGTAGTTCAATTTATTAAAAGCATGTTTTTAAGATTACCTATGAAAAATCAACTCTTTCGGACAATGGTAAGAGCTTGATCGATTCATTCAGTTTTTATCTTTGTCAGATTTATGGACAAATACCAATCAAGCCCTTACCGATATCTGAATGAGTTGATTTTTTAACGGGTACTCATAAAAAAATGTTTAACATTAAACAAATTGAACGGCTCTGACCATATCTGTGGGACTTCAAAAACAGTGGTGTACATCTATTTTGTCAAAGGTTGAATCATTGAACCACCCCCATACTATATATATAGGCCAATTCCAGAGACACATAAAAAAAAACACACGCTTTTGTTTCAGGGTTATATTGTGATGATCCAAACCGTTCACTTCGATTAAATGTATAAAATAAGAAATCCTGGAAAAATTCAGCTCCATCGAATATCAATACGTGCTTGATCCAAACAGTTACTCAAAAAATTTGACAGGAACTAGCGTTCTTAGAATTGTTTGGATCAAGCACTTACCGATATTCGGATGTGTTAATTTTTTACAGGTATCCTTAAAAACATGTTTTTAAAAAATTGAACTGCTCGGATTTCAGCGTAGGGCTCCGAAACAAATTGTTGTTTTTTTGTGTTTATATCTATACACCACGGATCCCATTAGGGATCCTGGATTTTCGTTCCATGCAGGACTCCCATTTTTCAATTGCTAAAGTACGGAATTGAATTTTGATAATCCGAACCGTTCAATATATTTAAAACATGATTGTAAGGGTCAATGCGAGGAATCATAAAAAACAAAGACCGGGAAGGGTTTCATCCAAGCAATTTTTCATAAAATATATATTTACGGTTTGTACGAAAATTGCTCGGATGAAACCCTTACCGATCATTGTTTTTATGATTTCTCGTTTGAACCCTTAAAAACACATTCTAAAAACATTGAACGGATCGAATCACCGAAATTCAATTGGGAAATGTGTGAATGAGAGGGATCCTGCTCTTTAGCAAATAAGAGAGAGAGAGAGAGAGAGAGAGAGAGAGAGAGAGAGAGAGAGAATCATGAATGTAACCTTTGGTAGAAGGGCTGCAAACAGAAGATGGCAGGAGAGAGGTAACTTCAATTGTATGCATACTTAGATGAGAAGAAAAGCCCTGATTTGAGGAGCAGAGAATTAGGTAAAAAGAAACAAGGAAAGCGTACAACAAAAAGCTAATGGAGACATTCACTACTACAATAACACAAATGGATCACACCAGGAATTTTTAAACCATCTCACTTTTAGCCAAAGCGTGATAAAGTTTTTAGGGGTAAAGTTTTGATCTCGCTTTACCAAATAAAGTGTGATAAAAGCTACACCTTTTTCTCCACCGTACAAAAGCCGAGATACAATCTTTTTTTGATCACGCCTTTTGTAAGCGTGATTGAATTCACGCTTAAAACCTCCACATCCATCACGCTTATGAGCTGTGATGGTAGACTCCCCAAACGCGGAGATGAAACATCACGCTTATCAGGTGTGATGGAAATCTTCCCAAACTGAGATGGAAACCAATTTGCGGAAAATATCTGGGCTTTCCATCACGCTCTGAAGCTGTGATGAAATCTTCCCCAAATTGTAAGGGCGCGATCGAATCCCAGAGCTTTCATTTTGGGCGCCACTTCATGAAATCCCCAAAATTTCTCACTCTTTCCCTCTCTCACGCAAACACCCTAGAAGATATCCATCACCGTCTGCGCAAAAACCCTAGAAGATATCCATCACCGTCTACCGTTCGCTACAGAAGAAGCCACTCTCTCTCTCTCTCTCTCTCTTTTCGCACACACGAACGAGATGAAGAATCCGAAGTAGGCAAAAACCGTTGTGCTCAGCTACTCCTCGTGCTCCCTCGACGGTAAGCTCTCTTTGTGGTACCAAAAAATTGCTCGATGCACATCACATTTCACCAATCATGCGATTGTAAGCTGGAGCTTTAATTTGTTTAGTTTTTTTGTTAGCATTTCTTTTTGTTGCTCGATGCACATCACATTTCCATATACTCCAGTTTACAACTGTACTAGATGATGATCCTCCTGTATGACAATAATAGGTTCCATTCAATTATTTGAGTAATTTCGACAGTAAATGGTCTATTAATTAATTATTGGACAGTATTGTTGTGAGAGTTGGTAAGAATTTTAGAGCATGAGAGAGTTTGGGAAAATGGGTTGGCCTGGTGGGGTTTTATGTATTCCACTAACTGCATGTCAATTTTACTGGTGACCATTCTAATACTTGACTTTGCAAATGTCTGCTTTTGTAGGATTCCTATTATAGGGGGAAAGGACCTAGATTTGCATCGGCTTTTTGTGGAGGTCACTTCGCGTGGTGGTATCGAGAAGGTATTATCCAACATCTATGTTGGTTGATTGGATTGGAATCTGCAAATGAGCGATTGGAATCAATACATTTTTTGACATTTCTCTGCATTGGCTGTCTGACAAGAATAGCACTGCTCTTACGTTCTACACAAATCCCTTTTCGGGGGCAGTAAACAGATTATAGAAATAAGTGGCACTATGCATGGATTTAGTGCAAATTCTCTGAGTTCAAGTACGTGAATGCATTTAAAAAAGATGCATGGCAGGAAAATGACTCAGCATTTATAGAAATAAGTCAAATAACATATTCTTTTGTTGTAACTGACCTTTCTAGCAGTTTGCTTACAGTTCAAGATGTTGTGCATGTTAAATTGAGGGAAACCCAAGGGCTTTAGGTTATGTTGGCCTTTTTCTTCAGATTAAAGGTTCTCAATGGATCTGTCAATGTTAGAGATTTTAAGGTGACGTGATTTTGAGAAATACTTTGAATGACTTCTCAAGTATGAATTTGAATCCCAAAAGAATTGTTAGCAGATAAGCGAAAATATATGATAGAAAGAAGCTGCTTTTAGGTAACTAAAAAGGTATTTGCAGCGCTGGTACTTCGATTCTAGGGGAAGCCCTTAAGTGGTGCTTAGAGTATCTAAAAAGGTATTTGCTTTAAGTCGGTACACGGAACATAAAAGATGGAAGGAATTTGCAGCGCTGGTACTTTCATTTGCTGATTTGTTGTATTTATAAACTAGTGCAATAGTTCAATTATTCACTCGTTAACGTAAAAGATGGAAGGAAGTAACCAAGTGATTTTTAAAGGTGATTTTGTGCCCACTTGAGTTGTCCAGATTGTTAGAGAGAAAAGATGGAAGGAAGTAACTGATGTTTTCAATTTTCCCGCCACAGCTACAAATGCTTCTTTCGTGCTGCGCAAATACTATTTGTCGTTGATTAATCCGTAGTTATTATTGTTTCGTCCATGAAGAGTTGTACTTGGAAATTATTCTAGATGATTAAGTTATCTTATTTATCTTTCATAGAGGGGATTAGACGGTGAAGTGATCCCGACCGAAGAGCTCTCTTCAATCCAATATCACTTGCTTTTGGTAAGCTTCACTATTTATTCTTCACTATATCTCGCTGCATTCAAAGTCTGATTTGCTTGCTCCGGCTCTTGGATGCTATTGTTTGGGTTCAATTCTTTCGGAATGCTTTGGTGCACTTGCTCTTGTGTATATATGCTTCGATGTCATATATAATGCTTAAGAATATGCATAAAAAGAAACCGTACGTGTGACGTAAATTATATAGTTCCACATTATATGTTAGCGCTTTCCATGTTTGAAGTCTAGTTTTGGTGCTTCTAAAGTTGGCTGATCAAATCCTCTTTTGCATCCTCATAGCTATCCTTTGTGATTCTTCAATTAAGAGGACCTAAACTAGTACACTTTTGATCTGTTTGGCATGTGTACTTCCATATGCATTAGCAATCTCTAAATTGGTAGAAGCCCTTATCAAGTGACAATATTTGCTAGTTTATGGACCTTATTTATGCCTATTGCCGCTTGTAAGTAGGTAATTTGTCTTTGAGATAAGGTTTATTTATTTTATCGATGATTAGAAGAACTTTAATCACTACTACAATAATGGATAAAGGTCACATTCTAGAAATTAAAAAGATATATAGTGAGGAAGGAGGGAGTTATTATGATACATACGTGTAACAAGATTCTAAAGGTGTTTATCTTTCGTAGCTACATATTGGTAAGAACCAAGGCTAATATGTCACCACCGAACCCCACACCGAACCTGAAGAAGGTGAAATTCTTTATTGCCCCACATTATTCTGTACTATTTTGTACACCATGTCTAATTTCCTACATTTTTGTTATAGAGCAAACCTTGTAGACTGGCTGTGGGATCCATTAATAACATTGTTGCTAATGGCACAATGTTTGAGAAAGTTGGCCCTAATGAATTACTGCATACAACACCGCTTGGGGAGGCAAATATGCGGGTGTCAATTGATGTTGTCAAAGTAAGAGAGGCCCTTCTTCCTATCCCTATCCCTGGAGAGGCGGCTACCGTAGGCGAGGCGGTTGGGTGTCATGTAGCATGGCCTACAAACCTTATACTTTTTGCCCCTGAGGTATGTAGACATATCATGCCTCTTTTCTTGTCAAATTTGAATGACTTATGTACTAAATAATTGAATACTTTCGAAACTGTTTGGCTTAGGTTCCTTCAAAAAAACCTGGCATGATTGGAAATGAGGTATAATGTGCTTTCTTAAGAGCATTTGAATTTCATTAAAATTCATTTATTTTAAAATTTCACTAATTTTCATTGATTGTCGTAGAGCAAGCCTTGTAGACTGGCATTGGGATCCGTTAATAACATTGTTGCTCATGGCACAATGTTTTGGAAAACTGGACCTAATGAAGTACTACATACAACACCGCTAGGGGAGGGTAATATGCGTGTTTCCATTGATGTTGTGAAAGTATCCAATGCCATTCTTCCTATTCCTATTCCTGGGGAGGCTACTACTGTAGGAGAAGCGGTGGGGTGTCACGTAGCATGGCCCAAAAACCTTATATATTTTGCCCCTGAGGTAATATATAAATATCATAAAGTTTTTTTCTTGTCATATATGAATTACATGTCCACTTATCAATTGTTATTGTTCGGCAATGTTTGCTAAGGTTGCTTCAAAAAAACCTGCCAAGATTGGAAATCAGGTACAATGTGCTTTCTTAAAAGCTTTGTTTTAGGATCTCTTTATTTAAATTAAGTTGGCTTACGTTAGTTTACTTGGGAAAATATTTCACTTAGAGAGCTTTAAAACATCATGGAGTGGTTGGTCATGGAGTTGTTGCTGATGAGGTAAAAACTCACACCTTAGTCCATCTATTACTAGTTTTTTTACAAACTAAAAGTAACTTATAGTCTTGTACTCTGCACAATATACATCCTAGGCGACTTCAAAAGATGTGGAATGGGAAAAGAATTTGGAGACCATTGGATTATTTGCTATAATGGTCGAGAACACCTCTAAAGAGGATGCTATGATAATTCCACTAGAAAAGGACATATTTGGCGATGAGGTTGAAGCTCATTTGCAAAAAGTTGACATGGAGTACATATGTCAAATGAAAGAAGTATCTGGTACATGCATAATGCTATACATAAGGTAACAATTATTAAATACATCTTTTAATGGCTGTATGACTATGTAGAGGTTATTAATATAGTTTCCTTCATTCCCAGACAACTCTATAGGGGTATCAAGGCTTCCAATATGGATAGAAAATTTGTATTTGTTAACCCGTGCCTCCTTAGTGGAAGAATGGTTGCTGAAGAATTAAAGCCCGGACTGCTTGCAAAGAGACTAGAAGATGTCAAGGAGGACCAATTACTTTTTGTTCCTTGCAATTTTGGGTAATTTTTCAAGCTCTTTACTTTTTTCCTGTCTGGTAGTGTTAATTACTTTTGATAATTTAGGCATTATGGTCATGCTAATTATGTCTTGTTTCATATTAGGTTCCATTGGGTGTTGTGCATCATTGATTTGTATTCCGAATCTTCTCCAATAGTGCACCTCATGGATTCAATTAATAAGGATTTCTCCTTATCGCTTAAAATTATGATTAACACGTAAGTTTTTAGACATTGAGAATTATTATTTTAGTCATTTTCTTCCAATATTATGTTGTCTAAATGTATTGCCTCCTTGAAGAGCATTCTCAATCTATGACAAAGCCAAGGGAAGAAGGATTCGTGTTATTCCAAGTTTTGAAAGTCGTCGAGGTATTAATGTAGTCCCCTTCTTTTGGGTCTTTATGAAATTGCTTTTATGTTCTTTTCTAATTGAAATTGTTTTTATTTGCCTATAGTGCCCAAAACAACTTACCAATGTGGAATGTGGGTTCTATGTAATGAAGTACATGAAAGATGTGATTAAAGAAGAGAGGATCTTAAGAAGTGGAAATGTGAGACTTAATTTTTAGCTTTCACTGCTTTATATTGCTTTATGAGTAGAATGGTTACATTATAAGAACCATTTCTCAACTCTGTTTGCAGTTCAAAGGCAAAAGAACTTACACGCAAGCTGAAATTGATGAAGTGCGAGTTGAATGGATAAATTCTGTTGTGAACTAAGTATAATCAGCTCATACGGGTAAGCCACTGCTTTCTGTGAGTACTTGGTGGGCAATGTTTTTCCTTGTTGAGCCTGTTCTGTAGTTCTGTTGTTGTTGATCCTTGAAAGAGGCACTTCATTTGTGTTTAATATGTTTTTCCTTGTTGTTATGATGCTGCGTATATTATATTCATGAGGCATTCTATGGAGTCAATAATGAATACGGTATGACTGGAGTTATCTCATTTAGAACTGCCATACTATATCTCCTGTTACTGGTTGTCATTGCATTGTTTTTCATGTTGCTGCCACTGTGTCTGCTGTTACTACTGCTGCTGTTTAATACTGCGGCAGCAGTACATTGATTACTGATGCTGCATGTTACTGCACTGCTCCTATTATTCTTCCTACTATGGATCTACTGCAGTGTACTGCTGCCCATGTGGAGCCTATCCTCTTGCTACGATTATACTTCGGTTATGCCCAGATTGCAAGGGCTGTTGCAATCTGTGGTTCCCCCACCTTGTTATGCATTGTTATTACTGTTACTACTGCTGCGGTTAATTTTTATACTGCTGTAGTCAGATTCCTTTTGCTATGGTTATGCTACGGTTATGACCAGATTGCAAGGGCTGTTGCAATCTGTGGCCCCAACAATTTGATATGCATTGTTAGATCTGCTTCTGCTGCTGTTGAACCTGTTATGTTCTGGGTTTATCAAAAATCAAACGGAACCTTGCAAATTTTTTTCAGAATCTGGTTGTTCATTACTGGAAGTCTGTGTCACAAATTCCATGTTTCTGACCTAGCCTAGGGGGTTGTCCCTTGGCATGTCTGATCCCCTTGGGGAGGGGGCTTCCTCCCAGGAGTGCTTGACCATTTTCAACCCACCTCACAAGCTCAACGATGATAATACACCATCTGCTACTGCTCTTGTACTTGTCCCTTAGACATGCTAGATATGGATCTTTGAAGTAGCCACTCTTCAAAATCTGTGCTTGTGACCAACCAACACCAAATAGCCGCTGTGTTACTGCCTCTGTAATGGTGCCATTGAGAAGTGATTTTCTTGTATATTTTGTCAATGTTCCTTGAACATCTTGTCAGAGGTTTAGGGAACATTTGTTTCATTTTCACCTACTTCTTTGTAGCCTCTTGGCATAAGTTACAAAGTGAAACATGATCATTAGTGTTCACTCTGTTAGTTGGTTATGCCAAGGATGTTTCTTTCCAAATCTGTGGTGCTAAACTTCTATTCCTTCATGTCATTTGTATCTCCATCTTTGCCATCTAACCCTCCTACTTTGTTTTTGCAGGTGTCATTGAAATGGCCAAGGATTTCAATTACCCCAATGTGTCTTATTCCCCTCAATACCAAATGGTCTTCTTCCTACGAGTCAAGGGTTTCAATTACCCCAATGGGTCTTATTCCCCTCAATACCAAAATGGTCTTCTTCCTACGAGTCTTCCCAATGGGGTTATGAGTCCATGTTTAAATCTTTGTTATATATAGACTAATTTTGTGAGTTATTAAATGATGTTAATTCGATTTGTTTAGGATTGTTGTTTTAATTTAATTTGTTGTGAGACTGATAAGATTTTTTATGAAAGAATGTGATTTTTGAATTTTATTTATTTATTTATTTTTTTTGGGTTTGAAATAGCAATACATCACGGTTTTAAAGTGTGATGGTAAAGACATTTAATCACGCTTTTTAAAAAAAACGAGATCTAAAACAGCAAAAGATCACGCTAAATAAGTTTCCATCTCACTTTTACTACAAACGATCACACTTGTTGGCTGTGATCTTTCTTTACATATAATCACACTTTTTCATGAAAAGCGAGATAAAAAGCCCAAAAAATAACGCGCGGATGCGGTTTTCATCTCGCTTTTACTACAAACGATCACACTTTTTTGGCGTGACGGATCTTATCTTTCCATCACGCTTTATAAGCGTGATAAAAATGGTCCGACTTACAATCACACCCGGAGCCATCACGCTTTTGTGGGCGTGATGGAAAGTGAACCATCACGCCTAAAAAGCGTGATGGTTATGGTTTTTTGTAGTAGTGATTAACGGGGGTGGCCATCGGTCTTATTTTCTCTACTAGTCTGTCAACTATGCTTCTTATCGAACTTGTAATTGCATATATATACTGAAATTTATAATGGACATTGTTGAACCTAGTCAAGTTAACCACTAAGGCCTTGTTTGTTAGGGGGATATGGGGTTGGGATTTGGATGAGATTTGGAGTGCGTCCCAAAATTCATTGTTTGGTAACATTATTTGGGATGAGATTTGTTTTCCCCAACCAATTAATATCCCCATCCGTACGGGATATAAAATCCCATGGGGGGTGGGATTTGGATGGGATTTCCCCATTTTAGTGCAAAAAACCGGATATCCCGAGCATTATCCCGTCGAACACAAACACCGGATATGAATTTTTCCCATCCATTGATATCCTGAGCAATATCCCAAGGATTTCATATCTCACCGATATCCCATGGGATTTCATATCCCATCCATTTATCTCCGGCCAAACAAACGAGGCCTAAGAGAAAGATCATCCCAAATCTCCACTACGTCCAATTTGAATTGGTTGCTAGAAAAGGTAGAAAAGGATGTACTAAATCAACAAAGCAACATTGATTGATTGTATTTTGTCCTTAGTTTTCACTTTGAAACTAGACTAGTAAGACAACCTCCATAATGAATCTAGTCTCTGTTTGGAACCCAGGGAAAGAAGGGAAAAAAGAACGGAAAATTTTAAAAGTTTCCTTTCGTTTGTTTGGTTGGTAGGACAAGAAGAGAGGAAAAAAAATACAAGAGAATTTACTAATGAAAATGTATATAAATTGGGAAGAAAGTTGGGAAGAAAGTGGAGAGAAAGTATGGAGGTTTATTAAAGTTTTTTTGTTGTTTTCTTTCCAATTTCCTTTTTAAACCAAACAAGGGACATTTATTTTCGCCGATCAAAAAAAAAAGGGACATTTATTTTCTTTTGCTTTCCTTTCATTTTCGTCATCAAGCCAAACAAAAGAAAATCTTGAACTTTCTTCTTAATTTTCCTCCCAATTATTTTCTCTCCCTTTCAACTTCTTTCCCTACTTCCAGAGTCAAAGATTGGTGTCTATGTTTTTCTTTTCAATTTTGCATTTATTTTCCATTATTCGAGAATAGATGTTAAATTCATAGTCTTAGAAACGGCAGGAGTTGGTTACACAATGAGAGAAGAAACCATGTTAAATATTTCTGAAACCCAAAACAAACAAACCCTATAGACTATGTTCATTTAAAGATTTTGAAAACCGATTTTAAGATCATTTTTTTAGGGAAACTATATATAGGGTGGAAAATTGTTGGGTGTACCACCTTAAATCGAACAAGACATGTGTTAAAATGAATTTAAGCTTTTAGAAAACTGCAAAATATATAGCATTGCGCACCGAATGATTTTTTATATACATGAATAAACATTAAGACAGATACAAGGCGATAAGTCTAGTTACTTCGAATAGATGTTTGAACGAGGAATTACAATTTTACTTACTATTTACTTATTAGACTAAGTAAAAATAAGCACTTTGGCAACACAAATAGATAATTTGACAGTTAATAAGATATCAGGACTCCATTTTCTGCTTTTATTCAGCTGAAATCACCATTTTACACTTTCATTAATATATTTTTTTCACACATTAAGGGATATTAATGTAATACATTCAGATAAATAAAAAAGAAAAAGGCAGTGCGAAGATAAAGATAAAAAGGAGAAGCTTCCTGGTCCTTTTCATCGGTGTAAAAGAATTAATATTCAAAGTATCATCCCAAATGCATTCCACTAGGATGGGTGCTGGTAGCAATATATCTCTCTATTGGAGGCATCCTTTATTACAAGCACAATTTAGGCTAGGTTTGGCCTAATAATAAGTCAATTGACTTATTTTTTGTCATTATTCAGAACCATTCGTGTTTGTTCGTGTTAAATTTTTTTTGGCTTATTGGTTAGTCTCAACTACAGAAATCGAAAAAGTATAAAGTTCCGGACACAAACATAAGTCGCGCGCGTGACTTATTAGTGACGTTTATCTACTGATGTTAGTGTAGGGCTTTTGATCCTTTGTTTTTTCTCTAATCATTCTACACACTTGATTTCTTCTGAGGTTGAGTTTTTACCATGATATTTTGGGTATTTCTAGTATCTTTTCAAAAGTCATTCTCCTCACGTCTCAATACATCACAAAAATACCGGTTGCATCCGGTTTGGGTTTTGAGAGAGGTTTTTAGGGTAACGAGTGGAGAGAGATAGATAGAAAAATGAAAATAATAATTAAAGAGAAAACTTGATAGAAACAGTGCACAGAGAGAGACTTTGAAGACCAAAGCCTAAACCGAACAAAGCCACCACTTAGCGGAAACAACACACATTTTTTATTATAGTGGCAAGGCGGTTTTTTTCGTGGAAACTTAATCTAATTAGCATCACTAACTTTTAATATTAAATCAACCACTGTCCACAACGTACGGGCCTTTCTTTTTTTCAACAAAATAATGGAGCACTACGCATGGCCTTTCTTTTTCTTTTGTTGACTCGATGGAGTCTATGGGCTGGGTGGAAGACTTGACTTGAAACAGTAAGTCTGGGTGCCCCGAAAATGTAAATCAACGGCCCAGATTTGCTTGGAGTGAATCTGGGCCATTAATTTTCAAATTCTGGGTAAATTCTGGGTGTGTTTTCTGTGTATGTAGCAGTGCTGGACTTGAAAACCAAAGGCGGCGTTTGGTTGCATGACAAAATAAGATGAATTAAAAGAGGCTACTATCCTTCGAGGGATTGTAAAATCACGGTATGAAAAATATTCTGGAGGACAGTACTATTATCCTTGTAGCAAAGACATCCAAATCAACAAACGCACACGCACATAGAGCCAAAGATAATCAAGAAAAAAGATAAGATCTCTTGTTGTTCTTGTCAAACGACGCGACTCAGCCAGAACGTATGCTTCGGCCATCTCATCGCGCTATGCCTAAGGAAGTGCATGACCAACCTTTGTCATCAAAGCCAATGCCGAGCGACTCCATTATGCCGAACCGTTGGGTTCAGATGTTGGGGTGCAGACAACCCCCAGCGAAAACGATATTTGAGGGACCTCGGTGTGTAATTTCGGCCAGATGATGCAGACCGGGTTGCGTCAACATGGTTGGACAGGCTGCGCCCGTGTAGGCCCAAAAAGGCCCGAGTGTCAGAATAAGGTTGTCGGTATCGATAACTGTACTTGTGCTGTATCGATACCGGGATGTCAATTGGCAAACAGAAGCCACCCGTATCGATACAGGCTTATTCCTGTATTGATACCGAGTGCCCTAACTGTGGCCGATCGGCTTGCCTCGTTATTTTGCTGTTATTTCCGATTTTTCCCTTTTTAGTAACTTTACGTTTTCCATTGATTTGCCTTCCTTTTTCGGAGCAAATCAATTAGGGTTTCTAGCTTCCTATATAATAAGTTGTAAGCCTAAACGGCTAGGGTTGGTTGTTATTGAATGAAAGAACGAGTTTTACTCATATCTTGATCGTTTAAGGAGGGAGTACCTCTGGGTCGATCTTATTGTTCGTGTTTCTCTTGCACGACTGATTCTGTTCCATAGGCTGCGCTGCATCAGTTGGTATCAAAGCCCAAGTTTCAATCCTGTCATGGCGGCGAGACGCGGTGGAGGACGAACAAGAGGGGGTGCACGAACCGCTGGTATGGACGAAATCTATGAACGAGATGATGTTGCTCGGGATGCTCGGATAGAGGAGGGTCTTGCTGAACTCAAAGCCATGTTTGGAAATATTGTCCAACGCATGGATGCTTTAGAGGTCGCTGATCCAACTCGCCGTCGTCCTGTTAGACCTAACCCTCAGGAGGAGGAAGGTTTTTCGGATGATGAGAGTTCCAACCCTTTTGCTGGTCATTACCATCAACGGGGAAGGGATAGGGAGTTCGTGGCTAGAACCCATGACTCTCATGCGTGGGAAAAAAGTATCAAGATTGACCTACCAGAATTTCAGGGCAATCTGTCACCGGAGGAATTTCTGGACTGGCTGAACGCTATAGACGAAGTCATGGATTTCAAAGGGGTTCCTGTGGATAGGAGGGTTCCTCTTGTGGCGACCAGATTCAGGGGTAGAGCTTCTGCGTGGTGGCAGCAACTGAAAATCAGTAGGAGTCGGAACGGGAAGTCCAAGATTACTGATTGGGAAAAGCTGAAGAAGAAGATGCGGGTGGAGTTCCTTCCCCATAACTATACCCGTATCATGTATCAGAGATTGCAGAATCTTCGCCAGAACACGCGTTCTGTCGACGATTACACCGAAGAGTTTTATCAACTTGTGGCCAGAAACGATTTAGCAGAATCTACGGAGCAGCAGACTGCAAGGTATGTTGGTGGTTTACGTCAACAAATGCAAGATGAGTTAATGATGTATGATTTGTGTTCTGTTTCGGATGCCCATCAGAGGGCTTTAGTGTTAGAAAAACGGTTCAATAGAAGGCCGGCGGGTAATTGGAACAGTGCTGTTCGATCAACTGCGGGGGCTGCGCCACCTGTGCGTGCAGTTATTCCTCAACCCGTAGTGCCAGCAACTAACAGAACGGCGACTGCTGGCTTTAAATGCTTTAAGTGTGGGGAGTCAGGTCATCGTATGTCGGACTGCAGGAAAGGCGATCGTCCAGGAAAGGCCTTGTTCATAGATCAGGAGGGGGTTGTTCAGGATGTCACTGAGGATTATGACCAGGAAGCTATATACGATGACAATAATGGGGAGATGGAGGAGATAGAATGTCCAGGTGACACAGGGTCGCCACTGCTGGTGGTTCGCAGGGTGTGTTATGCGCCCCGAGAATCTGAAGGGGAGTCATGGTTACGCAACAACATATTCCAGTCCACTTGTACAATTGGCGGCAAAGTTTGCCGCTATGTGATTGATTCGGGCAGTTGTGAGAACGTGGTGTCAGAAGAGGCAGTGCAAAAACTGAACTTGAGGACAGAAGCGCATCCCAATCCTTACAAATTGAGTTGGCTGAAGAAGGGTAATGAGGTAAAAGTTTCTCAGCGCTGTTTGGTTTCTTTTTCAATGGCCTCTAAATATAAGGACAGTGCATGGTGTGATGTTGTGGCTATGGACGCTTGTCATCTGCTTTTGGGCGTCCGTGGCAGTATGATCGTAAAGTCGCGCATGATGGTGGGTCTAACACCTACAGTTTAATTTACGGGGGTACAAAGATCAAATTGTTACCATCTAGGGAGTCAGCCCCTGTGGGTCCTAATCTGTTAGCAAGGGCGCAGATGGAAGAGGAGATTGCGGAATCTGGGGTTGCTTATGTTTTGGTTGGGAAAGATATTGGGCAGGATCAATCCGAGACTGCAGTTCCTGCTATTATTCAACCCCTTTTGTTGGAGTTTGGGGATGTTTTTCCAGAGGAATTACCGAAGGGATTGCCACCGCTACGTGACATTCAACACCAAATTGATTTGGTGCCCGGTGCTAACTTGCCAAACCGAGCCCATTACCGGATGAGTCCAAAGGAGCATGAGGAGTTGCGTAGATAGGTGGAAGAGTTGCTCTCCAAGGGTTTCATTCAAGAGAGCCTCAGTCCTTGTGCAGTTCCGGCTTTATTAACTCCAAAGAAGGATGGATCATGGCGGATGTGCGTGGGCAAATGCCCGGGCTATCAATAAAATCACTGTGAGGTACCGATTTCCCATTCCTCGCTTAGATGATTTGTTGGATCAATTATCAGGGGCCAAAGTGTTCAGCAAATTGGACCTAAGGAGTGGCTATCATCAGATTCGGATCAGACCCGGGGATGAGTGGAAGACTGCCTTTATGACTCGTGAGGGTTTGTATGAATGGCTGGTCATGCCATTTGGTTTGTCAAATGCGCCTAGTACTTTCATGCGTGTGATGAACCAAGCGCTGCGACCGTTTATTGGTAAGTCTGTTGTGGTATATTTCGATGATATTTTGATTTATAGTGCCACGCCGGACTTACACATGCAACATTTAAGAGAAGTTCTGGAAGTCCTACGAAGGGAGAAGCTGTTTGGGGGCCTGAAGAAGTGTGCCTTCATGACAGACTCAGTCCTATTTTTGGGATACATTGTTTCGAAGGATGGACTTGCTGTGGATGAGTCAAAGGTGGAGGCGATCAAACAATGGCCCGGACCACGGACTTTGTTTGATATTCGGAGCTTTCATGGGTTGGCGTCATTCTATCGCCGATTCATACCACACTTCAAAGACACTATTATGGCTCCGATCACGAGAATGTATGAAAGGAGGAAGCTTTACATGGACAAAGCAGAGGCAACAGAGGCTTTCGGGGAGATCAAGTTGAAGCTAACTAGTGCTCCAAAGGCTAATCCTTCCGATTTTTCACCCGTTTGAGTTACATTGTGATGCCTCGAAGGTAGGAATCGGGCATTCTTAGTCGAAATTGAAGCCGGTTGCTTACTTCAGCGAGAAGCTCAATGGGGGAAAGGTGAATTACAGCACGTATGATGTGGAGTTCTATGCAGTCGTGCGGGCTTTGCACCATTGGTACCACTACCTTATTCACAGTGACTTTGTGCTGTATTCGGATCATGAGGCACTGAAACATCTGAATAGCCAGGACAAGCTATCCCACCGACATGCTAAGTGGGCTGCTTATATACAGCAGTTCACCTTTGTGATTAAGCACAAAGCAGGGACGTTGAATCGAGTTGCCGATGCCCTCAGCCGTCGTTCTTCCTTGCTGACTTGCATGCGCACTGAGGTACTTGGTTTCGATTCTTTTCGTAAGCTGTTGTCTGTGGATCCTTTTTTCTCACATGTGTTGGATGTTATTTCAAAGGGTGAACCGAGTGTGTTTCACCTTCATGATGGCTTTCTATTCAAGGGTAATGCATTATGTGTTCCAGAGTCGAGTCTGCGGCTCAAAATTATTACTGACTTGCATAATGAGGGACATGTGGGTCGTGATAAGACCCTTGCTTTGGTGGCTGCATCATATTATTGGCCTACTTTGAGGAGGGATGTTTACCGGTTTGTGAGGGCTTGTCATATCTGTTGTGTTTCTAAGGGTGGGGCCACTAACGCCGGACTCTATATGCCTCTGCCTATTCCTACACAACCATGGGCGGATGTGAGCATGGATTTTGTCCTTGGTCTTCCTCGTACCCAGCGAGGCAAGGATTCTATTTATGTGGTAGTGGACAGGTTCTCGAAGATGGCTCACTTTATTCCTTGCACTAAAACCACCGATGCTGTTAAGGTAGCACAGTTGTATTTTGACAGTGTTTATCGTTTACATGGGCTGCCTGTATCTATTGTTTCCGACAGGGACACACGTTTCTTGAGCCACTTTTGGCGTTGTTTGTGGAGGTTGGCAAACACACAGCTCGATTTTAGTACTTCATATCATCCACAGACTGATGGCCAAACTGAGGTGGTCAATCGTTCTTTGGGCAACATGCTGCGCAGTTTGGTGGGGGAACAACTTGGGTCATGGGACCTGAAGCTGGCCCAGGTTGAGTTTGCGTACAATCATTCCGTGAATCGAAGTACGGGTCACTCTCCATTTCAGATTGTCTATGGTTACAATCCGCGGACCCCTGTCGATCTCGCTCCGGTGCCTGATTTGAACCGTGTGCATTGGAAGGCCCAAGACTTTATGGCACATTTGAAGGGCGTACATGAGGCTACCCGACAGCAGTTGGAGGTCTCTACCTCCAAGTACAAGGACGCAGCCGACAAGAAGCGTCGTTTGGTGGAATTTGAGGTGGGCGATTTCGTATATGCCGTGCTAACCAAGGATCGTTTTCCGGAAGGGGAATACAACAAGCTTAAGGCCAGGAAGATTGGGCCTTTGGAGGTCCTTGCGAAGATCAATCCAAATGCGTACCGTTTGAATCTGCCTAGCCACGTGCGCACATCGGATGTGTTCAATGTCAAGCATCTGATTCCGTTTGTGGGTGATAGCTCATCTTCTGATGATTGCAATTCGAGGTCGAATTCTTTTCAAGCAGGGGAGGATGATGCAGACCGGGTTGCGTCAACATGGTTGGACAGGCTGCGCCCGCGTAGGCCCAAAAAGGCCTGAGTGTCAGAATAAGGTTGTCGGTATCGATACTGTACTTGTGCTGTATCGATACCGGGATGTCAATTGGCAAACAGAAGCCACCCGTATCGATACAGGCTTATTCCTGTATCGATACCGAGTGCCCTAACTGTGGCCGATCGGCTTGCCTCGTTATTTTGCTGTTATTTCCGATTTTTCCCTTTTTAGTAACTTTACGTTTTCCATTGATTTGCCTTCCTTTTTCGGAGCAAATCAATTAGGGTTTCTAGCTTCCTATATAATAAGTTGTAAGCCTAAACGGCTAGGTTTGGTTGTTATTGAATGAAAGAACGAGTTTTACTCATATCTTGATCGTTTAAGGAGGGAGTACCTCTGGGTCGATCTTATTGTTCGTGTTTCTCTTGCACGACTGATTCTGTTCCATAGGCTGCGCTGCATCACCATAGGCCCAACCTAATTATTTCGTCGTTAGTGTGTAATTAGGGTTATCAGTTTTCAGAGAAAATGCAGATCTCAGAGACATTGCGAGAAGACTTGTACTCTTGATTTCGATTTCAGAGTGGACTGGTGTGGCTCCCGTGATTTTTCAAAAGTCATTCTCCTCACGTCTCAATACATCACAAAATTACCGGTTGCATCTGGTTTGGGTTTTGAGAGAGGTTTTTAGGGTAACGAGTGGAGAGATATAGATAGAAAAATGAAAATAATAATTAAAGAGAAAACTTGATAGAAACAGTGCACAGAGAGAGACTTTGAAGACCAAAGCCTAAACCGAACAAAGCCACCACTTGGCGGAAACAACACACATTTTTTATTACAGTGGCATGTCGGTATTTTTAGTGAAAACTTAATCTAATTAGCATCACTAACTTTTAATATTAAATCAACCACTGTCCACAACGTACGGGCCTTTCTTTTTTTCAACAAAATAATGGAGCACTACACATGGCCTTTCTTTTTCTTTTGTTGACTCGATGGAGTCTATGGGCTGGGTGGAAGACTTGACTTGAAACAGAAAGTCTGGGTGCCCCGAAACGGGGCCCAGAATTGACCTCGAAAGTGTAAATCAACGGCCCAGATTTGCTTGGAGTGAATCTGGGCCATTGATTTTCAAATTCTGGGTAAATTCTGGGTGTGTTTTCTGTGTATGTAGCAGTGCTGGACTTGAAAACCAAAGGCGGCGTTTGGTTGCACGACAAAATAAGATGAATTAAAAGAGGCTACTATCCTTCGAGGAATTGTAAAAATCGCGGTATGAAAAATATTCTGGAGGACAGTACTATTATCCTTGTAGCAAAGACATCCAAATCAACAAACGCACAGGCACATAGAGCCAAAGATAATCAAGAAAAAAGATAAGATCTCTTGTTGTTCTTGTCAAACGACGCGACTCAGCTAGAACGTATGCTTCGGCCATCTCATCGCGCTATGCCTAAGGAAGTGCATGACCAACCTCTGTCGTCATGAGCCAATGCCGAGCGACTCCATTATGCCGAACCGTTGGGTTCAGATGTTGGGGTGCAGACAACCCCCAGCGAAAACAATATTTGAGAGACCTCGGTGTGTAATTTCAGCCATAGGCCCAACCTAATTATTTCGTTGTTAATGTGTAATTAGGGTTATCAGTTTTCAGAGAAAATGCAGATCTCGAGACATTGCGAGAAGACT